>JBBPOM010000065.1:0-36677 GCA_038091455.1 Leccinum uliginosum
TCCAAGATTTCAGTATAAGAGTCTGAATCAGAATTGTTTGAGTTTTTCCGCCCGAAGTGAGGTCGCTCTTCCTCATTCCCGACCGCTTCGTAAGCCCTGGAACGAGAATATGGAAGCCCGTGCGCCCCCGGGGGGATCCCATCAAAGTCCATCAAATTCGTAAAGACCCCTTTGTTCCTATCACCTCAATCATTCATCTGGGAGCCGTTCGGTTCGACATTGAGGTCGACTTCTTCCAAGCCTCCTTCATCATCCTCTCTTATCGGGACCTGTGCCTCTGTGTCGAAGTGGTCGTCGTCCCTATAGTTGGGTTCGTCCGCGAAACTGACCCTGTTTGGTCTCATGGGGCGGGGAACCGATTCGGCATCGTATACAGGTTGTGGAGGAGGAATGTCGTGTGGGTGCTGATAAGAAGCAAGCGCGTACTTTCCATCGAGGTATTCTTCTTCTTCCTTATCCTACACCTCAAATTTCTTTGCGAACCCCCAATGTCCTCATCTGCTTCGTCATCGTTCAGTGTTGTGTTAAACTGGAACTGTAAGATCGCGGTTGACTTGGCGATGAGTTCTGTACAGGGGTTGCCCGGGGGTGTGGGGCATTCTGGTTCTTGCTATCAGCGACGGTGGACTGGGGAACAAGATGTGGGTTTTCTGGACGAGAGCGGTCTCTATGCGCGGGAAGAGGCGCAGACGGTGTCAGAATATGAAAGGAGCTGGGATAGCCCACGTCAGGATATGCAGACCCCCTCCAGGCAAGATCATCCCATTGGAGTGGACTGTGGGAATCGCGCATCAGGGTTGCTTTGAGATGGTGATGAAGTCTGTCCAGGTCCAGCCTGGATGTTCTTAGCGCCATGAGGGTTTCTGCGCATCCTCAATTATTGAACGAGTGTAAGAGATCACCTGGATGCTCGAGGGAAATTTGAGAGGCAAGCCAGATTTTCCAGGTTTGAAGAGGACGTTTTCGCCTCTATGAGTGGTAACCACACGTCGTCCCCAACCGCAAAGTAGTTGGCAGCCATTTCTTGAGTTACGGAGACTTGCTCTTCCATGTCAAGAGAGCGGGCCAGGTTGATGTGCCTGAACATGATCCGTCGAGACCTTTGTGGTCGGCATCGGCCGAGTTGACCATGTCGAACCCAGTGAATGACTCGGAGTAGGTCGAGCAAAAGGTTCCGTGTCCGAAGTGTCGCGCCACTTACCGAAAAAGGGCGACTTTCTTTCCTCGGTTTAGTACGTAGCTAAAGTAGCATCACGACAAAGACTACACTGCTCCGCCTCTCACACGTTTACAGTACTTCCTCGGTCTATCACCCATACTCAGAACGTCTCGCTGCCGCTTCCCAGTGACGTTCGGCTCCGGCTCTAGCACCACCTGATCGGAGTTGGGTTGTGACTCCAACGACTTCCGAAGTATTTCGGTTCCCTTTTTCCGAGTATACTCCGTGTCGTCTGGGGGTAGGTTCTGGAGATGTTTGTTTAATATTAACAAACATTCCTTGGTGTTGACCTTGGTTCGGTGGAAATTTGTATGTCGGAAATATTCGCGCCATTCTGCAAGGAGTGGAACGAGGATGCGGAAGTAAGATGACACGTGCTCTGCGAAGTTTAAATCCTCTGAGATCAGGGCTGCTTTGGCATTGTGCGCCGGACTCAAGTTGCTGTTGACCGCATCTTCTGTCCACTCTGCCAGAAGAGAGTTGCCGAAATTGAAGTCCTCTCGTTCTTGACCACCAGGACCGTCATAGAGCACTGTAATCCAGATAAGAACGTAGAAGAGAGACTCGATATCGTCCTCGAGCGTATGTTTGATGGTGAAGTCTTCGTTGATATTGAGTGTTACCGAAGCAGCAGAACCATCCTTGCGGGAAGACCTCTTCATATTGTGTTTCCGGAGTCCGTTGGAAATTTGTGCTAACAATGATCTCGAGAGAAACGGGATGGTGCCCTAAACACATCTTAATTTGAAACTTAGAATATGTGAGCGAACAACGCTTACCGTGCCACCCACACTGTACATCTCATTGGCCGTCTTTTCCACGGCAAATTCCCAGTCAATCAACATTCCGCGAACCCCATCTTCGAGGTCTTCAATGAGGATGTTAGAAGGACTTGTGTCACGATGAAGGATGTTCCTCGCGTTAGCTTCTCCTTGAACTGAACGCAACGTGAACTTGAATACACAACTAAAATAATATAGATCTGTTTACTTACTTTGGAGGACGTCTCTGATACAATGAACTAGCTCGCGAACCGACCGAAAACTAAGTAAGGATCGGCCGCATGGAGCCATGACGATTCGGACGTGTTTCCGATCGCCCTTCATCTTCCTGCGGTGCCGCTCCTCACGATAGCGAGTGCTCCCGTCGATTATACCCGCTGATATCTCCACTTTGCAGTATTCGACCAAACTCGGCACCCCTGGGACCCCATTCATAGCCCTCATCATTTTCCTCTCGTTCATTTCGTTCTCGACCCAATGGTCCTTGACGATATACGCACGACTTTGACGGCGAACGAGGTGAACGATGGTACCTCGTCCTAAAAAGCCTGGGGGAGAGAACAGTACTTTGAGTATTTCGTATGAGTTCCGGTTCACCTCGATCTGCCCAATTTGGGGTAGCGAAGTAATGGATATGGGAAGGAGGTCGATTGGAGAACGTGGAGGGGTTACGGTGGACACTACATCGCCAGTGGTCATTATCCCGGTATTGATGTTTGCCAGGACACTCTCCCCTTCATCAACCATCAGGGTTCTCTCCTCTCCTTCCTTGTCTTCGTGGATGGGGGATGGGACCCCCGTCGGTCCTTCCGCAAGTATTTTGCGTGGAGTTTGAGCGAGAGAAGTAGGATGTATGGTGATCGTGGGGTCAAAGCCGACGCATTGTCTCTCGGAGAACACGACGGCTGCAAGAAGGTTAAGAAATTGTTGGGGATTTTGATGAATATCGAAGGGGCGACCAACGCAAAGCCCCGAACGGTCGTATAAATGAGTACGCATCTCATTTCTGCACAGAGATATGCAGAGAACGAAGCGACGCCAAGGTTGGTCGAGGAAGGCGAGGTACGACTTGGTGTGGAGAGTTTTCGCGAGACGACTGGAAGGGGTCCATTTCTCTGTTGTGTATTCGGCGAGCACTACGGGGTCCGCCCACGATAGCGATTGGGTGGCGTAGTTTGCTGACTCCACGAGGATGAGGTCCGGATGGCGGTCATAAGCGCCGGCTCCGTCGGGAGCACCGGGCAGACGGCGGGTACTGAATGACCCCAACCAGTGACGATGTGGCGATGGTGTCGTGAGTATCTCTCCATCCGAGCGTGTTCTCACTTGTGATTTTATTTGCGGGGCTATAGCACTGGCGACAGTGTTGAAAAATGCGGCTAGAAGGGTTTCCCCCCAGCCACCAGGATCAGATCCATTGGCAGCCTTTGTAGCTTGCGCTAGGGCTGCGTCGCTGGGAGAGGGCATAGACCAGTTCCATTTTTTAGCGGCTTGGTCGTACAGTGGAACTTTTGCGGTAGTGTGGCTAGCGAGAATCGAAGGGTAGTACTTCTGAAAAATTTCACGTGAAACAAACAAAGAATCTGGAGTGGGAATATCTGCAGAAAAGTCCTCGAGAATGGTATCAAGAGCATATCCCAATTTCAGTCTTGAATACAGTAACTTGTCTGATTCGTAGATGATGGCATTGTCGAGCTCTTGAGCAGTGATCTTGTCCATCGTACTAACAGAGCGACCAGTCTTGGGCACGGGATAGGAGCCAAGCTTGTATACAGCATCTACTGTGCGGAATTGAAGTTGGGTAGGAGGCGACATCAAAGGGTGCGATAGACAAAACAACAATATGAAACGACAGGCACACCACTCCATGATTGGCTACTAGTACGGAAACCAAACTGAACAAAAATGGCTAAAGAGAAAGAGGGTAGTAAATATTCTTATCAAAGAATTGGTTTAGGAAAAAATCACGAGAGTGTTCTAGGGCGTTGAACATCGTCAAACGAGAGTCGGCGGTAGCACCGAAGCGTGGAACGAGATTCGCGAATGCACGTATCTGGGTGAGGGGGATGATATCCCCCATGCGGTCTGCAGAAGAACGCACCGCTCTCTTGAGGACATACATCCGGGTCGACAGATCGCGACCACTCGGACCTGACTGAGGAACAATGTCAAATCGTTGAGCATAGGTCAAAAATCGGTCGGCCCATGTCCACTGTTGGTTACGTTTTCCCAAGGGACGCATGATTAGCCGTAATTGTACAACAGAATGCCCTGTTAAGTGTCACACCATTAGAAATACGCAGGTAATGGACCTAGATTCTGCTCACCTTTCATGCCGCTCGTCGGCCACACGCATGAATGATCAGTATTCACTATCACTGTGTCGTAACGCCCGTATTGCCAGTCACCTTCCGGAGGCATCGCGTGAAGGGTTTGTGCGGGTAGAAGGGTGTTTGTGTGGAACTCGGTGGTCTGCAATCGAAGTTTGAACCAAACCTGAATGTTTTCGAATGGAAGAACGGAGGTGTTTGATGCTCTACGAAGTCCGCCGATTGGACGCATTGCATGAACACCGTTGGCTCGCTCATGCGAGTAGAAGTCGGCCAGAGCAGCTCGTAGATCAGGAAGTTGAAAGAGCTCGGCAGCGGCGGCGACAGATATTGAGCGTATTGAGGGGTCGTAAGCGAGGTTGAGAGCCGCAGTACCATTGGAAAAAGTGCGGTGCGGCAATGGGATAGTTCCCTCCATTGAAGACTCCAGGGCCAGTGCACGGGCGAAATAATTGACAGGGCGTCTAGGAGGCGCTATTTGAGTTACAGGTGTTCCGGCAATCCCTTTATTGTCACGATAGCCGTCCTCTTCATTCCTTTGACCCTGACTGTTAATATGGGGGGGAGCGGCTTTCAGAGACAGTGCAAGATCAAAATTCCTGCACTTCTCCAAGCGGTCGAGGTGCCGACAAATTTGAGGGTCATAGTTGTTATTGTTGCTTGCACGCGCAGGGTCTTTGATCTGCTCGATATGTGCATGCTCGGTGAGGTCAGCTGACCACTGAATAATGGCACCAACCCTAGGAATACTCGGTGCGATGCTTTGCATTAGCTCCAATTTGGGTATATGCCAGTTTTCAATGAGCCTGCCTCCCTTTCCCTGACGTACGCCGGCATCGAGAATAGCCTGTTTGTGCAAATGGAATTCGTTTAGGGCGGATGTAATAAGAGCAAGGTCGTCATCGCCGATTTCGTATGCCTGCACACGGTACCGAAAGTCCATCAGTGCTCTGATGGCGGTGACCACATTGCGAGGTGCAGAGCCCGCAATAACTGGAATAATGTAACGTTGCATGTCGCGATAGGTCCGGCCTGTAACCTGTTTCAGCGCTGAAACGCCTTCTTTGAAATGAGCCAGGCCCGTGACAGGATGGAGGACTGAGAACCGGAAGTCGATTTCGGCGGGGCCCAATGCGTTGATGCACCACTTGAGGTCATGATCACCGAATTCCTTGTGAAGGTGATGAAGTACTTCGGCCGTAAGAAACCGACTAGGACATGACAAAGGAAAGTCGCGGAAAAAAGGTTTATCAACACCATTCAAACGCATCTTCTGCGCTTCTCGGAAGTATGCCTCGATATCTTGAGGATTAGCTTTCGTAGCTACAGCTGCGAGTTGGGCAAGCGTAGTCGATGCGGTCCGCGGTTCGTGCTGAAATGGATCCCCGAACTCTGTGTACTTAGCCATCGTGACCGGTGATGTTTTTCCGCCGACTCCGGCAAGCATCGCTGCTTCGGGAGTATCGACAATGTAACTGGCTATGGTGGTAAAACAATATCTCTGGTAGCCCCGAGGGTCACTTAACATCGACCCGACGGCAGCGGCACGCTTCAAGGGGTCGAGAACTATGTCGAGACAATGATGAATGAGGCGGGATTCGAGTACACCCTTCATCCGTTTGTTTTTATGAAGAAATTTTGGAACTGGCAGAAGCGCTGCAAGTAAGAAGGTGTGAGAGGAGAGTTTGAGCCGCGTATCCATCTTGATGTTGGCAAGACTGATCAACAAAGGGTGAGCGACTCGATCACCAGTTAGGACTGAAATGTTGGTTTTGTCGGAAGAAAGAATCGTTCCAAGCAAAGTAGCGCCTTGAGGTAGTTGAGACTAGTAGAGGTCAGTACACGGAAAAAAAAATCGGAAACACAACGTATTCGGGCCTACCTGCATCTCCCAAGCGTCGTCCCCTGACAACCATTCCGTATAGACACGGCACAGGCACTCGGCTGTCCTGTACAACCGAAACGGTACGAACTCCATCGCGTCGGCGAACATTGGATTGTTGAGGAGGTATTCGAGAAGTTCCAGCGAATCGCGCCAGTAGAGAAAGACGGGCCGTTTGGTCGGATGAGAGGTAGGGATTTCACGGGACATCCAGCGAGGACCACTCGGCAGTAGTTCAGCACGCTTTCGCAGTTCTTTTGCAGTTCGAAATGAGATAGGTAAACTTTTCATCTACACCCCAGGTGAATTCATGTATCTGAAAAGCCAAGACAAAGGGACGAACCAAATTGAGGGACAGAAGAGAATCAATTGCACCCATGCTCAAACCTGAGCGAAGGAGCCAAGAGGCTAGCTCCCAGTCACCTGAAGAACCGAATGGGTAGTAAACATTCAAAAGCCGGTGCTTGTTGAATTCGTCTGCTTCGAACTTGTCGAGAAACGTTGTCCCACCCTCATATACTTGGGCGGCTCCGGGAAAATAGTGAGTCGAAGAGGACCGGAGTTCAGGTGGCTCTTCCAAGGCCGGTGCATCCTCTGCATCCTCAGGTAACTCGTTTTGGCCTAATTCATGGAGACCTTGCACGATCGAGGGCTCGTCGATGCTCATGGAATCGTGGTCTACACTAGGGGTCAGATTTTCATGGAGACGAACAAGATTATCTGTCCAATTTGCACAACCCGACCGCGGTTGGCTCATATGTCTTGCTACGGATTCATGATTTGCGAAACCACCCTTGCCGCAGGAAGGACAGCGCATTTTCAAGTTGACAAGGTACTAATTTGGACAATTTTGAAGCTTTGAAGGTGGAAACGTGAGAACTTTCGCAAACAAATAAACAACAGACCTTCACATCCATGCCCAACATTCGAGCGCAAATACCGACACGGAGAAGTTTATCAGCGGATACCTTGTTCTTCAATAGCATAAATTCAGAGCATTCCAGGACCCGAACTCCCTTTTTTCAATCAAAAAAAAGATTCCTTGATGAGGTCTACGCAACGTACCATGATGGTTCTGCTGTAAGTAATCCTGACAGCGTTGTTATCGTTGATAGGCTGTAAATCACACAATAGACAGATAATACCGATATAGCAAATCAGGAGGCATGTTTAGTACTCGAGATTGTTCGTGCCCAACGTGAAGTATCCCGTGCGCAAAGAGCGTTGGCGGATTGTGTGGTTCGAGAGCATGAGAAGATCGTTCAACTACATCGCTTCAAGGCCCAGCAGTCGCAGAACATCACTGATATCAAGGATCTCGATATTGGAAACATTAATGCACTATTCCGCACTCATGGCCAACTCCCGCCCGTCCCACCATTATGCCGGCCTACTTCATACAAGGTTCGAAGGTCACACAGAAACGGTGAGTGGACATCGCATTCGAATTTTGTCGTTTAGGTACATGGCTTACTACTTGATATTCAATCAGGTATCCTGACTCACTCAGTTGGTGGGCGACTGCTTGCCGTGCAGCTCGACTGACATCCTACTTCATAGCCAATTTTTATTTTCGTTTTCTATGCCCCCGGTTGTGAATATGGTGTATGATTTTTTGCCTGCATGCGCACGTACATACTTGTCCTTGTCGCGGTGGCATCAATACATTAGTTGTTGTGTTGTCGTATGGGAAAAGGAAAGAGGATGCAGTGATGACGGGGACGAGAACAGATGTGTGTATAGTCACCAGTGCAAGGCCAAGCAGTTATCATCTCGCGCCATATCATGATCGTGGCCAACAGCGGAAACACTGAGAATTTGAAGGGCGGGCACAAAAGAACAGGACCACGGCGTGACGCTCTATAGGGCGACTTTGACGTACGGGTACAAGGGCTGCTATCTATCTATGGTACGCGGCGAGGGGTATATATACTACCGTGCACGTGATGGTATGCCAGGCTTACAACTGCCACTGGTGGGGCTAGTGTCACAGGCTTTCAAGCTTCAACGATGGCTGCATGTCAACTTCTACGCGTGCCCTGCTGCAGAGTTAGTAAACGGCTGCAGACCACCTTGACAATCTACTATCACACAATCCCAGGAAATGGGTCCGCAGTTTTTCGCTATCGGACTTCCCTCCTACGCTCACACCAGCGTCCTTGAGGTTACGGGCAAGGCAAGGCAAGCATATATCACAGCAAGACACTTCAATTTGAACGACTCTACCAGGTAACCGTGACTACTACAGCAGGCTTTGAATCGGAAACCGAATGGCGCTTGTGGTGTTGCCAAGCAAGTATGATCTAGGGATTGCGCGGGAGCACAATCCAAAGCCATTGGAGTGATCTTCATGATCACCGTGAAAAACAAGGCGATTGATTTATCTTTGTAATGTACAAGATAATTAGAATCGTACTCGACATGGAACCTGTGAAAAGTGACAGCGAAAGTAAAACAATGCGTCACGGGCGCACTTGGGCGAAGTCGCCAGAATCACGTCGGCTGCGGTAAGTGGCTTGGTCTCGGAAGCGTGGATGTGCTCCGTCAGTTTCTCCGAAGAAGATGGCCCGGGCGTCACACAAGCTCATGCCCTGCCCGCCAGCGGGTGAGTAGATGTGAGCGGCGATCAGAGAAGGAAGATCGATGATTCGATGACGCCTGACGCCGCCCTCTTCAGGCTCTCCGGACCCAAGACGTGTGAAACAAGTATCAGTGATGGACGTGTGAACGCCAGATAGGCTGACGTCTTAAATGTGCGTTGGTTTTGAAGTAGGATTCACGGACACGGTCAGCATCAGCAAAACCAGGATTTTGCCATAGTGGTCATAGTAAACATAGCAATTCATGGTTTACTCATAATTTACCCATAGTCCTCATAGTACCATAGTTGACATAGAGTTAATAGACTGAGACAGTGTATGAACAGTGTGTTCCCAGACAGGGCCAGACTGGAATGGGCTGGCTTTTGTGTGAGCAAAGTGCTACAAACTATCCGATCTTCAAATACATATATCAGCCTATCAGAAAATGCCTTCAATAAACTTCCTGGCCAGCACTGCCCAGTTCAATTTTGTTCCACAGTCAGAAACATTATTATCAAATATCATTGAATGCCATATTATAATCTACATAGATACACATATGCTACCCTACAGTTGTATGCGTGTGACAGATTTTAGGGAAGAATGTGCCAGGTACTTTGTATGATAACTTCCCAGTCCTGCCAGTATCACCGTGCCAATACCTGTAATCGGTGAAAACTGGACCCACCATGCAGGTAGCAGTACCGGGTACTATGGCACAGATGCAGGTCTGCTTCACCAGTCACGGTTGACACGTTGATGCCGGAGCAACTGCAGTAATTGCTTCTGGTGATGCTGGACGTGATGATGAGGGGACGGGGATGATGGGGACGGGGATGGAGGATGGGAGACAAGGACAGTGGTGGGCATTAGGTATACCGTGCCGTGCCACATCATCGTCGTCATTGCTGTCTGTCTCCCTCGTCTTCGCCGTGTTGTCTCGTCACGTCGCGGGAGGTCCGTCATCATTTTCGTTGACGTCATGGTCGGGTGATGTCATGAAGCCCGATGCGTTCCAAGTTGACAGCCTTGAAACCCGTGTGGCTCGGGGAGCATTGATGGTTGCCAAGGTAATCAGGAGCAAATGTGACATACCGACTTTCCCCCGAACATAAGATACCGCCCCGTCGCAGGATGCGAGCGGCTTCACGCAGCATCTCCGGATAGTTGGGTATCTGCCGGCAGAATGATGCAAAGGAAGTGGGTACTGTGAAAAAAAAGATGCGCCGCCCGAGAAACACTGTGTGCATGGACAGAGTCCATCACCTACGCCAGAGAACCTGAAGTGTCTAGACTGACTTTGCCATATCCATAAGCCTATCACATGAAATCAAACATATCCGGATTAGACGTATCAAAGTTCAATCAAGTGAAATAACGAACCTGCAGCCTGTCGCCGTACAGAGGTCAAGGATGTGTTTCTGCCTGCCTGGCTCATAGGCCAGGGCTTCATCGACAGGAACGACAAAGTCACGGTGAGAGTTTCGGTATGATACGCTTCCTCGAAAATGGACCCATCAGAGGACAAGAAGTCGTCCAGAACACCACGACGATGATGTGTACTGTTGAAAGGGTGCTAATGAGAGTGACATTGCCTGTATCAAGAGAGTTGCGGATGTAGGCTCCACTACTCTGAAGCGACAGCTGAATGACTCGGGAGCTCTATCGAGTGGTGAGGATCCCGTGACCCGAACGACGTATGGCGCCCCACTGACAGGATACGTTGAGAGACCTTTTTGTTCAAGCTCCTAGAAGGGATGCTATATCAGAATACAGTCCGCTGCTAGAATTCACCATAGAAGCCAGGTCACACATACCTGGTTCGGGATACATCGGGTTCTTTGCTATGCTCCGCTGCTCACCGACCTCTGCCAATTCCAGAGTTGGATCACCCGTGATCAGTCCAGACGAAAAGTACACACACTTACCCATCAAATTCCCTCGCAGGCGCCTCTCCGAGTCCTTCCCTTTTAGATGGACATGATGACCGTCACAAAATGACCACGTTTCTGTAACTATGAAATGCTAACATGGTACAGTGTCAGCATTGAATCACAAATGGACGTTCACTCCACCCACCTGGAGTAGCCGTTTAAACTCCTGGTTTGTAACGCCTAACATTTGCAGAAGCCTTGGAAAGGATACCAACCTCCTGGACCTCGCAGAGGGAGGCGGAACGCGAACGAGTAGTATTGGGTGAGAACAAGGGAGAGGTTATCATTGTATCCCCTCAGTCACGCATTGTCGGCGCGTTGTTACGCGTTGGCGTCGCTGCGCTCGTCGCCGGACTAGCGCGTTGGGTAACGGAGGTAGTGAGTAAAGCGCCGTGTGTGTTGCGGAGGTGGTGCGAAAACTCGGAGAGCCTGCCACAAAAGGCGCGTGCGTGTTGTCGGCGTTGTGTCTGTGCCGCGTGCCGGGTCGTCTGGCGTCAGGATTCAGCACGCTATCGCCGATGTCGTGTTTATCGTACCGCACCGTCGTCATCACATTATGTGCAATGCTGAGTGGAGTCTCTTGCTGGCGCGTGTTCCTCGTCGTGCCATCGTTGTACCTTGTGTCGTGCCAGCCGGTGTTGCTTCCGAGGAGTCAGCTTGCGCGATGCGCGTTCTGCGCCGTTATGTCATTACGTCGCCATGAAGACATCAGGAGACTACTTACACTTCGTAGACAATATGCCTTGCTTCTCCGCAGATGCTAACGATTTGGACGTTCACCGCAAGTAACTGAAAGCAAGATAGTCAAGTTTGATGAGCACGTCGCCAATGAAGAATGCACTGCGGAGACGGGTATTTACCGAGTAACCTGCCTAGAGAGAAGCTGACCCATTGCATGGATGACAGTGACTTGACTATGTCTTCTGGGGGCGGAGCCTCGTAGAACTCGGCAGCGAAGGGTGTGAGGGCTAAAGATGATATGAAGGTCCAATAATCGTCAAATTATTCATTACTCACCGTCTCGCTGCATGAGCAATGCCACTGAACATAATGGTAACTTGAAACTTGGAGAATTCTTTGAGTCTAATCGAAGGGAAAAGTGTGTTCAGCTGTAGTGACGTCCTTGGACCACTTTGCCATTGGGGATACCGGTGCTACCGCCAACACCGTCAGATCCAAGGACAATATTGAGACCGGTCTCTGAGAGATGGTAGCACGACCTGAGTACATCGGTCCCGCTGTCAATGATGGTTCCACCAAGAATTTCGCCCGGCGAAGAAAATTCAAGTGTGGGGACTTCCAAGCGAATCCTGAGCCTGAGGTCGTTTGAGTGAGGAAATCTCGAGCTATTTTTTTCCTGCCGCAGCCAGGAGTTTCAAGTTGCCGCGATATTTCACGAGTACTATGCTCAGAAGCTTGTCACGTGAGAGCTCATCGCTCAGCGCTCATATCAGATTGGAATTTACCCCAGCACATAAGTAAATTAAAGTAATACCTCAAGATACTATGGCCGTATTCGTTTGCATCCACGACTTAGATTTTCAGACAGGATCAGACGAACAAAGGAGATGTCGCGAAATCCTACAAACACTGGGCACGATGTTATTGATATTATGTACCTACTTCGACTCATTGTATAGCGCATAGAACATTTCTTTGTCCCAGTATTTATTGAGCCAAAATTCGTCAGACATTGCATGACTGTTGGTAGAGGAAAAACGCTTATCTGCAACTTTACCAAACCGTGGAATCAAATTTGCGGGGGAACGAAGCTGACTGAGGGGGATGATGTCGCCAAAATATTCACCATTTGCCCTCTTTGCTCGCTGGAGGATACGCATTGATGTTGCCGATTCACATTCGCTACTACCCCGGCGCACGATATTGAATCGACGTGCATAAACCAGGAATTTCTGGGACCACCATGGTCTTTGCCCTCGAGGCGGTACAGGGCGGAAGATGAGGCGAAGCTCCCCTATAGCGTGGCCTGCATCGATTCAGTAAAGTGGATATACTCGAGATCTAAGTGCATCAACTCACCTGAGAGTCCAGAGTGGGGCCATTTTTTTTCCGGATCAACGTTGAAGACTACTGCATCGAAACGGCCATATTTCCACGTAGAAGACGGTGGGGAGGCAACGATGGTACGCGCATGATCCAAGTCGCTCGTCGAGTAGAAGGGAGTTTGTTGGAGACGTACTGAATGCCAGACAGCAAGATGTGTAAATGGAAGGTGACAATCGCGGGCAGATGAGCGTGGACCGCTAACTACATGAGCTAGCTCGGACGTTTCTCGTTGAAGATAATCACCAAGGGCAGAACGAAGGTCAGGGATACAAAATTCAATGGCAATTTTATCGATGGTCTCACGGTTCACTTTGGGATCTCTAGCTAGATGGATTGCAGTTTGACCACCGACGAAGGAGCGATGTGGAAAGGGAACAGAATGACGAGGCAATGCTGAAAGCGTATGGGCCTTGGAGAAGTAATCTGTCGGAGAACGTTTTGGCTGGCCGAGTTTCGTAATGGACTGGAAAATTGCGCCTCGTTCGGTAGTATCTGAGTCGTTTGCACCATCAACGTCGTTGCTCTCATCGCGACCCTCTCCATCAGAGCGCACAACCTTCTCGAGCTCTCGGAGAGATGTCGCCAGCTCAAATCTTGAGCACCTTTCGAGACGATCAAGGGATCGGCAGATCTGGGGGTCTACATCGACGTTGTTGCTGCTGCGAGCCGGGTTTTTGATCAGGGTGATATGAGCGTGCTCGGTTACATCAGCGGTCCACTGACATGGTGCGCCCGAGTCACGAATGGAGGGCACAACATTCTGAAGTAATTCAAATTTGGGAATATACCAGTTCGCAATTACTTTTTTCTTCTTTCCCCTTCGTCCGCCCGCTTTGATTACTTGCGATTTGTATTTGTGGAATGTGCGTAACGATGATAGTAATGCATCGCAATCGGTATCGTCAAGCTCTGGCGCTTGCGCGAGATAGCAGAAGTCGAGTAGGGAGCGGATCGAAATGATCACGCCAGACGGAGCAGAACCGGCGATAACTGCGACAAGGGTCCTCTGAACATCCCGTTGTGTTCTGCCAGTCACTTGCTTCAACTGAGAAACGCCTTCTTTGAAATGTCGAAATCCAATACATGGCTGAAGCACAGAGTATCGAAAGTCCAGTTCATCGGCTCCAACGATGTTTATTGCCCAGCGAACCTCATGATCCCATATTTTCTTGTGCCAGTTGTGGAGTGGTTCTGGCGTCAGAAATCTTGGCGGGTCCGCCATATACCAGTCGCGGAAGAATGGAAAAGCGACACCATTGAGGCGGAACTTCTGTGCCGCGGCGAGGTACTGCTGGAGTTTGTTTGGATTCATCTTGATTCGCCGAAGTTGAGTGAGTGTGTGGGATTTCGTGCGCAAGGGGTGTTGTTCCGGGTCACCAAACTGTTTATACATTGCAGTCGTTATGGGTGAAGTCTTTCCTGCTACCCCTGCAAGCATAGTAGCCTCTGGTAGATCGACGATGTACGAGGCGATCGGCGTAAAGCAAAAGCGGAGGTATCCAATAGGGTCATTCATCATCACCCCGTAACGGGCTGCATCCTTCAATGGCTGCAGAATTATATCAAGACATTCGTGGATCAATCGGTCACCCAGGAGACCACGGATGCGTCTGGACTTGTGGATGAATTTTGGGATCGGGAGTAGAGCCGTCAGGAGGAATGCGTCGGATGATAACTTAAGGCGGGTTGACATACGGATATTCGCGAGTCCGAGTAGCAGCGGGTGGGCGCATCGATCACCAACGAGTGCGGAAATGTTTGTTTTGTCGGATGATAAGATGACGCCCAGGAGAGTAGCGCCTTCAGGTAATTTACTCTGGTAAATACGTTCAATATATTAAGAGTCTGAGAGACGGTAATGACTAACCTGCATTTGCCACGCGGCATTCCCTGTCATCCACTCGCTGTACACGCGAACAAGGCGTTCAGCTGTTCGATAGACGCGCCGGGGAATAAGGTCGAGTTTGTCGTGGAATAACGGATGATTGAAGAGAGACTCCAAACACTTAACCGGGTCGCGATAGAATAACTTGACAGGCGATTTTGTGGGCACCTTGGTCGACAGGACGCGACACTGCCATTCAGGTCCGCTGGGGAGGAGTTCTGTAAGACCACGTAACTGATGTGCCGTTCGGAAAGAGAGCGGGAGAGTCTTTGTCTGTGAATTTGGAGTTTTCTCTCAGATACTGTAAGTTGAGGGGTTACTTACTAGCTCAAGCGACAAAAAACTATCGATAGCAGCCATGCTCAGACCGGAGCGTGTCAGCCAGAGTCCGAAATCCCAGTCCGCGCGAGATTTGAATGGATAATAGAGGTTGCAGCGGCGCTCTTGTGAGAACTGATCCCGATCAAAATGCTGCAGGAAAGAGTTTTCCTGGTGAGCAAAGACGGACGCGGCTCCTGGAAACTCCTCAACAGTCCCCTGGTACGTATCTTCAGGCTGCGCCTCGTCTGTCTCGTCCTCTAAAATCTCGAAGCTTCTGGGCACTGTAATAGACGAATCTAGTGTCTGCGCAACCTCAGGCGAGGGGGCCAGCGCCAGTCCATTCCGAGTCGCTTGCCCTGGTTCTTGTTCAAGAAGCTCACCGATTTCGACTAGGTTGTCCACCCAACCGTGACAGCGAGATGTAGGTTGGTTCATGTGTCGTATGATAGCACTGTCGGAGGGGAGAATTTTGCCGCAGCTCGGGCACCGCGGCATGATGGTGATGGACAACCAACTTGAAGTCACCGAGCGTGTGAACTTACAGGCTGCTGGCCCCCATGTTTAAAATCGCGCAATGGTTGTTAAGCATCTGCCCACTTTGCAGAAAGGAGTGCGAGTAATATATTTTAGTTTGTGTTCCATGTATGTCGGACTGCGACGTACTTCACCGAACATTTTGTGCCCCATCAAAACCTACAAACGCTAAGCCAGAGCAGGTGCCCCCGCGATCAAAGAATACAGATACTGATCGAGTGCGTCACAGTATATCTGATCTCAATCCTCAACGACTTTTGAAAACACTCCAGCACCCATTTGCTGTCCTGGTGTGGGTACCGCCGATGGTCGTCAATCACGATCGACGGTGCGAACACGCGAAACAAAACTCACTGCCTTGGTACCCTCCCCATCCTCTTTCTCCTTTCTTTCTCCTTTCTTCCCTTCTCCTCCCTCCCCGCCTCCCTCCCCCCTCCTTCCACATCCATCGTCGCCTGATGCGGCTTCTTCAACAACTTGGCCCCGTACAAGTGTTTTCGGTGTACGAAGACTCAATTTCGGATAGCCGAGCGCAACTGGCTGCGATCGCGTTGATCATTGGGACGTGTCAGGGCGCAAAGGTGGACAAAGTGGACGGTACGATACATCGATCACCAAGCTGCGTTGGACGTAGAGTCGTACGCGTGATTTTCAAATCCGGGGACCCATTCGGAGGCTATTTGAGCGGCGAGGAGAATAGAAGGTCGAGCACGGGAGAGTCGACTTGTGTTGCGAGGATGGTCGTGCATTCGCGCACGAATTTGAGGATGGTGGTCACTTTTAGCCTATCCCCTTGCCACTCGTTGTTGAGGTTAAAATGAAAATGATGAAAGCGCGATCTCACCAAGTGTTCACAAATCTTGTACCACAGACAGAGCTTGATGATCGAAGTAATGAGTGCAAGTAACGTGTAATGCACGTGCCGTTTGTTGCAACTAACATGCAGTGCGCCAGTCAGTTCTCGGCGGCCCAAGAAGAATAAAAACCCACCTCAAACTGCACGCACAACGACTCAGCCCTCAACAAATGCGCCACCTACCCCTGCTCCTCCGCCGTATCCTCCACCACTACATACCTGTCCCTATCTCCCTATCTCCTTCACGCCTTTACCGGCCCACCACAGACGGCAGGACCGTCTGTTCGGTCCTTGATTGTCTCGTTCTTGAACACGGTCGAGATGACGCTGTGCGCTATCGAACGGCGCATGGAAAATTGGAGCGAGACGTAGTGCGGGATGGCGAGCAACATAGGCACGGACTTGTACGAGTTGATCAGGGCGACGAGACACCGTTGCAAAGGTTCGTTGCCGTTTGCTGGGCGTGCAGATCCGAGCTACAGCAGATCTGCGGTCAGGCACATATGTGCAGAAATAAAACGCACTCCACTGAGTACTCTTTGACTTTGCTGTGCGCAAAGGTCATGTGTGATCCATGTATTCGAGTCTGTTAGGATGACAGCTGAGAGAGATATTCGTGAGCGAGACCAAAAGCGTGGTGATGTCTTGTATCGACAAGTCTGGTCGAGCCTGCGACCACGTCATCAGAACGTCTTTCGTTCGCGCGTATTTCATCTCACGTACCTTCATGAGTTTGACGACTAAGTGACCTTCGTGCTGGAGACGAACCGTTCATCTCTATGAAACTAGTGAGCCGGGTCACGGTCAGCAAACGGACAACGTGAGAGCTCACCTGGATTCAGTCCCGGCGGACATACATTTTGGCGCTGAGCGCTGAGCACTCAGCCTTGTATCTTACAAGCAGGAAGTACTTACTTATCGATTATCAGCTGGGGGATGGCTGAGGTAAGTGTAGACCCGGAAAGTTGCGGAAACGTACCACAAGAAAATCAACATCGCGGCAATCCCCGAGATTGTGACGGAACACTTGTTCACGCTCCTCGAGGCATACATCTTTCTCGATAAAGTGTCCAAAGGCAAGTACCCCCCTCTTCCTGGTTCCGTATGGTCGTTCTCATGAAGCGACCGCTTTCTTTTGAACTTGTCGCTTGCTCGTGGGCCGGATTACTACACTGATATCGTGTATGAAACTACAGTGCCGCCTCGGCCCCAACCGATTTCACTCAGCATCGGTCCTTCGCTGACGTCGTCGTCCGAGGCGCTGTCCACTCCCACTCCCACAACACCCACAGCACCCACGAAGAAGACCAAGAGCCAAAAACGCTGACAAAGTAGATGAGTCCCAAGTAGGTGTCCGCTGCGGGCGGTACGACAGCCTCGCACCTCCGCTGTGGTGTGCAAGGGACAAGGGGGGCGCTCAGTGACCGGCGCCGGTGAGCGTCGGGCTGGATCGAATATTCGCGCTGGTTTAGCTCAAATGGATTAAACTGGGGAGGAGGAGCAAGGAGAAGGTAGCGTCCGTGATCGCGGTGGGGAATGGGTTGTTGGAGGAGCGAAACAAGTTGGCCCAAAAGTTTTGGGAGGCTGGGATCAAGGTACGTTGAGCTTTTTTTTTCTGGCTTGGGACGGACAGACGGAATCACTCATTGATATCGAACACTACTATAGAAGAACTTCCTTGCCAAACGAAAGCTGAATTGCCGGCGCAGTTCGCCGGCGGAAAAGGACGAGGTTCCGTTCAATATATCACTTGGTGTCGACGAGCTCAAGCAAGCTCTCATCGTCGTCAGGGAGCAAAAGTGGGAGTTCCTGGATGGCAAAACGGTCAAGTCGCACGCAACGGATCACGAGACCAAGGCGAAGTGAGGGGAGGTTGTCGAATGGATTCAGCGGACACCGACGTCTCTAGGGTGGTCGAGCGGGAGGTCGATCTGATCGGACGGTCGACGTCGTTGCGTAGGTGTACATTGATGATGACTGTTCAACGTTCAGTACTAGTACTCAGTCTTAATGTTGGTCCGCAATCCGCAATCACCACAATCTGCAAATTACCTGGTCTTGCTCGATTCCTTCTCCCCTTTTTTCTTCCTTCTCCGAACTCCAGCACGCTGCCAGTGCCGGACCTGTGGTCATCGTTAATGGTAGCCAGCATAGGTGCGATGCACTTGTCGTCTTTCTCGACAAAGATCATGGTTCATGCACATGTCCCATTGAAGATTACGAAACGGCGTGTTACGGACTTGTCGTCGGAGCTCCGATATCAGACATTGCGTGCAAAGATAATGGACGTGAAGAATCTCGGTCGCTTTTCGCGTGACCTCTGGGACTCGGATGAGGTAGACTTCCTGCAGACGTGACTGTTCTGCCTCGCTCTCGTATCTGGTGGTGCCCCACTGCCACGTTCTCTCTTCTACCGTTATTCACGGTGTCCCAAACTTGAACGAGGAACAATCATTTGAATCTGCGTTCATCCTCCAGGAATCCTGGTCCGTTTACGATCCAACGCATTATGGGATGCCAGTTGGAGCACCCGGAGTTTGCCTACCTGTCTGTATGTCACACCATGGTTGGATACAAGGATGGCCCGGACGAGGTGATCCACTGCGATGGACGACGCACATACAAACGAGATCACCGTGACGTCCAAGTTTACGAGAATATGTTGGAGTGGTTGACTGGATCACACTCGAGCGGCGTTGGCACTTCAGACGACGACGAACTCCTTGGCTGGTGTTCCGTTCGATCAGCGGGAATGTATTTACTGTACATATCGGTGCCTATTACCTAATTATGCGCATGATCCGTGTCTGTTTTGTATCTTTGTATGCCAGTGGTTGCCTTCGTCAGTACGGTATATATTCGCTATGTTTCTTCACATACATGTACATACATGTACAGTAACTTGAATACTATTTGCGACCAGTATCAAATGTGCGGATGGGCCTCTAGTTCTGTGGACGACTGGTTTATTGAGAAGCATGACGGCCGTCACCAACGCCGGGCCGCCGCGATCGGGTATATGATGGTCCTCGCGAGCTCAC
Source organism: Leccinum uliginosum (assembly GCA_038091455.1). Classification (NCBI taxonomy): domain Eukaryota; kingdom Fungi; phylum Basidiomycota; class Agaricomycetes; order Boletales; family Boletaceae; genus Leccinum; species Leccinum uliginosum. The sequence goes on from JBBPOM010000065.1 coordinate 19,434, forward strand.
TGTCCAGAAATCCGTGCATACCAAGTACTGGCTGTGTGCCAGTGGGCGCCGCCACGTGGCACGTGAACGCGTGAACCTGGATTTAGTTGTATCGACATTGATTTGGGCATATTGCTACCTTTCCAAAATATTTTTCCGCCAGCTCGGTCACTCTAAACAATTCCGGTCGCCACTCGGAGCATCATTTCTTCGCGGTACTAGAGCCGCAATGTATCTTTTAATTGACTCATGGAGAAATTCTCCTACTCACTGTCTTTCCCCCTTCTCTTTATGCTGTGTACAACGAGGCTGAAGGGCTCAAATTGGATTGGAAACGTGATCATCCGATCATATCGGGCAAGAACCCGACGAGCTATATACTTATGTAAAAGTATAAGGATACGGCACATTGGCTCTGAATCAAATCAAAACGCAACAAGATGAGCGCAAAACACGCCCCCAGTGGGCCATGGTGAAGGCTCAAAATGGATATAGAAACGTGACGCAGCAGCACGCTGAGACGGGCATCTTAGAACTCGACGAGACCTAAAAGTACAAAGACGCAAGAAGGACGGCAAGGGATAAGAGTAGTACTTAATAATGATTCGGATGCTGAGCGCTGAATCATGACAAACCGCAACTTCGCAGCAAATTCCTGCCAGTGGACCCCTTTAGGGGTCTAGGTTTATCCGAATCACTAGGGCTCTTCTTGTGACACTGTCTGATCTCTTGGGCGGGAACTGGCTTAGTGGGGCTCTTCTTGTCTGTCTGATCTCTTGGGCGGTGAACTGGCTTAGTTGACTCACACTGTTTGTATGTGTTGGATGTATACCACCACAGAGTGGCGCACTCCCGCCAACTTCGTATTCTCGATCGCGCGATCATCCTCCACGGAATCTCACGGTGCGTAATGCATACTAGTCTGCTTGGATTCATGCTGACTCTTTCCGCAGTTGTGCTGCCGGAAGGTGTAAGTTACGTCGTTGGTGAGAATGTCTCGTCGTTGGCGACCGCACGGGTATACCTCTAGGTATCCGCGCGCTGACCCATACCCCCCATGGCGGGTTCCCCGCGGGTCCTCCGTGGCGCGGATGACGACTATGCGACTACGACGCAACGACAAGCCTAACACGGCGATGACGATGCACGCACGCTTGTCCCCTCACCAACACAACGACTCGGACGCGTGCACACGCACCCTCACCTGCAACGTTGACAACGACGCACCCACACACGCCTCCTCACGTGCAACGACAGACGACGACGCGACAGTGCGCGCGCACGTCCCCTCATGTGCAACAACGAGACGCAACGCTGGCACACACACGTCCCCTCACCTGCAACGATGTCACTGACGATGCGACGACGAGGTGCGTTCCCGCCACTCTCCCACTCATCCTCACCCACACTATGACGACGACGACGCGCATCACACCGTGACCCCCTCATCTGCAACAACAACAACGCGTGCACGCACGCACCCTCACGCGCAACGTCGACGGCGATAACACGACGAGACGACTCGGTCGGACGGACGGACGGACGCCTCCTCACTCACAATGATGACACAACGACGCTCACACCTCACCCCCTCTCGTCACTGCCCATTCCGGCATCAACGACATTTGTCGTCGCGTCGTGTCCATTGTCGGCGCTGTTTGCATCCGAGTCGTCGCGAATACGCGTCGTCGTTGTGTTGTGAGTCGGTGTCGTGTAATTTCCACTCATTTCCCTTGCCTTCCGCACGCACGCCCCCTCATCCGCAGCGACGACACGACGACAACGCAATGTCACGGTGGCACCACGATTAACATCGATGACTCGATGATGACGCGGACGACTCAACGACAACCCAACGTGGCACCACGACACGAAGTCCTCCGAGTCATGATATTGCTTTATTTTTATTGTCTCATCATCATACAGGAACATCGAAACCCTCCCTCGCCTCCGACCAAGCTGACTCGCAGGGAACCTCTCTTTTCGAGAGACGTGTTGAGTGGAAGACTCATTGACACAGTGTGCGTACTACATGCACGAGGCGTTTTCCAACTCGCTGTTGGACAAGATAATGTCACGCTGTTCCTTACAGCGTTCTGACTCGAAACGTGTGGATGTGTAGATTAATGTGATGTGTTGTCCTTATTAGCCAATACTGGGACTACTCTGAGCTACCTGGCCCAGGCTACTTGTACAACTTTTGTTTAGATGTCGAAGTAAACACATGAGTTGAAGAGTGAATGAAACCGTTGAACGAACGAACCGCAACTTGTAAACAAGGTATTTGCCGACATAGTTCCCAGATCCGAATCTGCAGGTCGTAGCCGGGGATTCAATGTTCAGAAACCGTTAAGTTACGGTTTTTTTTGGGTATATCGATTCCGTACTTCCGAGTTGTAAGAGCTCTCTGATTGGAGGAGAGGTGTAATGCAATGGATAACTCCCACGGTGCTGAATAGATTCGTTTGACAAAATCATTTTTCAACCTCTAAGCCAAGGCTTGCCAAGAACTGCTTCCTGAGCGCCTTCCTCGCGATCGCCCTCAGAGAGAATTGTCGGCGGCGGTGATCGGTTTATGATGCTTGCTGAGTGTGTATTATAATAAACCACAGGTCGAGCTGTGGAGCCTTTCTCCAGTGCCTCAGGTAGAGATTTGGATCGCGGCCTATGATATTCTTGCTGTGGCGAATGGCCGTTAGTTTATCAAACACTAAATCATTGGCTTTTGCCATGACATTGTGAGACTCATAATGTATATATACCCGGGATGGAGTGCCAGCACTGTGGTCCAAAGTTGGTCCAAGGTCCGTACATTGACGACGCCGGCCCATCGGCATTTATTTAGAACAAAGTCCGAGTACTATCGCACGAGACAGATCGTGAAACAGCCTCTGAGTCAGAGGCCGGTGATGCGGCGGCGTGCGATGGTCACCGGCCCACATCGTCTTGTAAATGGAGAATAGATACCCACTGGCATGCATATGCCTAACGTTGACGTCTTCACGGTGTTTCGCGAACCGCGGATTACGGAACGACCGCAACACGTTCATTCTTGAAAGGTCAATCAATCCCCTTGAAGAATCTCTCCGAGTCCACGATCTCTAGCAGCTCCGTTGGGGTCGACTCCCGCGACGCCCTGAACAATTCACAGCCCCGTCGGAATAAGCTTACATATGGATAGTATGATACTACCTTCCACTCACTCTCGGCAAACGGGCTTCTTCTGCCATAATCGTCTCCGAGCCATCATATATGACATAATGTAAGTTATTCAAATCTGTTTCAAACTTATCTCTCTGCTTCTAGTCCCGTTTCGCCCTACAATGTATTCTTCATAGTCCCACTTCTTGTACTCATTTAATTCATGTTCGACGAACAAGTAAGTGTACACTCCCCTCCACGAAATACCTCAGGTCTTTCCCTCCTCCCGGTTGCAGATATGATTCCCACTCTATCACCACAAGTAGATTCATGCCACCCTGCGCAACAGTTTCAGAGCTGGAAAGTACAGATCCATCGCAAGACGCAAATACTCCAGTTGGCCTATCTTCTCAAGGATAACTATGATCGTTTCAAACAATCGTTCAAGTTTACAAGACCTCGGCCGTCCGCCACTTAGAGGCTTCCTTGTGCGTGACTTTCCGAGCCTTCTTCACAGCCGTCCTGTCGCTAACGGTCCTATCGCAGTCTGGAGCTCGACTTGACCATCAACGACTGCAAAATTGCCTGCGACCGCGTCAAAACATTGGCCACGGTCAGAAAAGGCGTCTTTTAACGTTAACTTTACCACCCTCCGTCCGGTCATCCGAAAAGAGCCAAGGGAGTCGTTCTCTCCATCAGCACGTTCAATTATCCGATATGGTTGTCCCTCGGCCCAATGGGTTGTTCTTTTCCCATTGTTCGTCGTGTGCTCCCATTCTGACGGCGTCTGTGTTGCATTAGATTGGCGCTATTGCAGCGGGCAACTGTTTCGTGCTCAAGCCGTCCGAGCTAGCGCCCGCCACTGCCAGCGGACTTATTGCGGAACTCGTTCCCCGATATATGGATCCCGACGTCGTGCGCGTCATCATGGGAGGCGCCACCGAGACAACCAAAGTATACACCCCTCCCTCTTGCCAGTGGAGAATCAGCAGTGATATGATCCACTGAATTATTGCCTCACAGCTTTTGGAACTACCCTGGGATCAGAGTGAGCATTTCTAGCAGCTTTTGTATCGGAATTAGCGTGTGAACAGTGTTCGACAGTTTTGTACACTGGGAACGGGCGGATGGCTAAGATCGTGTGCGCAGCGGCTGCCCAGACGCTGTCGCCTATCAGCCTCGAGGTGGGTCCGGGTATATGCGCGTGCTAGAGTATGTGGTGACCGACCGTCAGCTCGAGGGCAAGTCTCCCGTCGTCAGTGACCCCAAATGCGATCTCAAAACGGCGGCGAAACGAATCATGGGGCAAATGCGTCAACGCAGGACAGACCTGTGTCGCGCCAGACTATGTTCTTGTGCAGGAAGACGCTCAGGATGCCATCGTCCAGGCAAAAGAAGCGTTCGTCCTCATAACATCAATATCTGACAGACCCTCGTCCCCTTTAGGCATCACGAGCTTTATCCGAATGGCGCACTTACATCGCCTGATCTCAGTCATATTGTCAGCAAGTGTCATTTTGATCGGATCAAATGCCTGCTCGACAAGGCGTCCGGAGGTATCGGGTTTGGTGGGCAAACGGACGAATCCAGCTTAGTGATGGCGACTCGTTCATGTAGGTCGATGGTTCCATAAAGCGGCAGAATACTAACTGGATGGGACAGAGAATTGTTTGGTCCACTGCTTCCTATAGTACCCCATCAAGGATGTCGATGCAGTCATTGAATTCATCAACATCAGGTATGTGTTGCGGAGGAGCGCATGACCGTCGTCGTGATCGCACGCAGAGATCATCCACACGCATTGTCCGTCTTCTCGCAAGACGCAAACTTCAAGAACAAAGGCAAGGGACCGGTCGGATCCGACGCGTCGTGAGATTGACTGTAGTTGTCCCAGTATTCGACAATACGCAGAGTGGCCCAGCGATCACCAATGACACGCTGGTTCACTGCGGAGGTGGGTGGCATTTTTATCGAAAATTGTTTGTTCTAAAGGACCGGTTTCGCAGGCGACGGCCTCCCATTCGGCGGTATTTGGCCGAGTGGATGTGAGTATGCTTCCTTATTGCTGCGCTCAAGGGACTCAAACATGAATTTGGCTTAGCTGGTTATCACGGACGCAAGATTTGTTCACTCACCAGAGTGTTTCGCTCGACTCCCGTTCATAGTACGCGTGAACGACATAAAATGTTTGCTAAGCTGACTCGAATTGTGGAATATTCATGGTTGACGTTGCGCTCAGGCTGGGGTCAAGGTATCCCCCTTATAGCGTAAGCTCGTTGTGCCCATCAAAGGACCAGTGTTTTCCTGATCATTTCCTCGCATAGGTGAAGAAAGAATCCTGGTCGAGGAATATGTTTGGCACGCGACTCCCGCTCCGTCGTTCGCCGACGCCTAACACCAAGACCAGACGTAGTTGACATGAGGTTCATTGATTCTGTTTCTGAACTCGGTCTGCAACAACATCCAGGATGGTTTTTTATGAAGCTGAAAATACCTTGAGAGACGTACAGCTCCGTATGACAAAGTTCGGCGCACCGTAATGCACCGGATAGAACACATGCAAAGCCATTCTACAGACGCTACGATTCGACATCCCGGACCATCGTCCGGGAATAGGTTTCGTATTTCGTGTCCTTCGTTATAAGATACCCCCTGTTTACATTTCAGGATCTTTAAAAATTGGTACTCTCATTGGCGCATGTTGTCTGGAACCCTATCCTGTCACAATGATCCCCATTACTTACCTCGTGTTTTGCTAGTATGCAAGCAACGTGCTTGGATCTCAGCTCTGGCTGCTGCACACGCCCCCGGGGCGAGAATCCGGATGGCAGTATGCCCGTAGTTCTGATAACGTATCCGAGACCAAAAACTTCCATTTGTTCACTCATATTGTTCTCCCGACAGTACTAGTAGCCGATCATCGATCTGCGGTTACCTAATATCATTATATTATGCACCAGACCTGCACAGCGTGTCCACCCGCGTGGCTTCCGTTCCGGTCCAAACGCGATCCCGTTCCAGACTTCCAGTATCATAAAGTTCAAACCCCGATCTACTGTTGTGTTTCAACTTGTAGTTGCTGCTGATTGCGAATTTTGTGCCAATCCGTGCTTCGTGAAGTTTGAACCCAAGGTATTCTAAGCTGCTAAGTTCTACCGACTGGCTGTTTCATCTCAGATGCTTTTGCAGATTGACCCGGAATTCCCCTCTAATTAATCATTGACCTTGCTAAAGGTCAGTTTGATCCTTCAACTTGAAGTTGGTACCAAATAACCGTGTCCCTTATAATTGGTGAGCATGAAGATGCGGCTGTGTACTAAGTATCTATCTTGACACTTACAACACATCATATCGCGCTGTTGTTTAGCACCAACACGACACGTCCACCGAACTTGCGTACTCAGCTCGAAGAGATACCCCGGGTCCGTTCTTCCTATTTTTTGTTCTGAGCCGCATCAGACGAAAAATTCGTCCCCGTTCCCGGATCCATGCCGACTTGCGCAAGAGTTTCAGAGCTGCCAAGACTATGTCCATCGAAGCTCGCAAGAGCAAATCCTCCAGCTTGCCTACTTCATCCAGGACAACTATGATCGTTTCAAACAGGCCATGACGCAAGACCTAGGTCGTCCCTCGAGAACGCCTGGTGCGTTTCAGCAGGTTCGTTGTCACGCTCATGTCCTCACTGACTGCCACGTATGTCCCCATTTCGCAGCCTCGAACTCGACTCGACCATCAGCGACTGTAAAATCGCGCACGACCGCGTCGCCACGTGGGCACGCACCCAAAAGCCGTCTTTCAATGTCAACTTTGCCGCGTTCAACCCAGTCGTCCGAAAGGAACCCAAGGGCGTTGTTCTCTCGATCGCCCCGTTCAACTACCCGGTATGGTTGAAACGTTGACCCTCGATCCCATGGTACGTCCTTTTTTCGGGGGGGGGGGGGGGGGGTTTCCCCCGGCGGGCGCGTGCCGCCCGGGGCTTGCGGGGGTTACGCGGTATGCTAGGTTGTCGCTATTGCGGCGGGCAATTGTTTCGTTCTCAAGCCATTCGAGCTGTCGCCTGCGACCAGCGGGCTGATTGCTGAGCTTATTCCCAAGTATATGCATCCTGACATCGTGCGAGTCGTTCTGGGAGCTGTCGCTGAGACGACCAAGGTAATGCCTTTCATTGAGACCTTTGGAGACGTGATCTGATGACTCGCAGCTTATGGAACTTCCCTAGGATCACAGTATGTGTCTCCGTCTTCGTGTTGGGACTAGCATCTGAACGCAATGGCAGTCTTGTATACTACACTGGGAACGGGCAGGTGGCTAGGATCGTATGTGCTGCAGCTGAACAGATGCTGTCGCCCGTGAGCCTCGAGGTGGGTCTGAGTATATGCGCGTACCAGAGTATGTGAGCAAGTGCGCCAACGCAGGACAGACCTGTGTCGCGCGAGACTATATCCTCGTTCAGAAAGACGCTCAGGACAAGATGATTCAGGCACTCAAAGAGGCGTAAGTCCTGTGGTCGCATGTCCGCGACTCTTGTCATTGATCGTCTTTTCCAGGCACGACGGGTTTTACCCGAATAGTGGCCTTGAATCGCCGGATATCTCTAGCATTATCAACCAAAGGCACTTTGATCGTGTCAAGGGTTTGCTCGACAAGACAGCTGGGACGATCGCGTTCGGCGATCAAACAGACGAGTCCAGGTTATTCATTGCACCCACGGTCATCAAGGGGGTCAAGGGTGACGACTCGTTGATGAGCGAGTAGGTCAATGGTTTGAGGATGCGATCGAATGCTAACAGTCTGGCACAGGTAGTTGTTCGGTCCTCTGCTTCCTGTTGGTACCTGTCAAGAACCTGGATGCGGCGACGAAATTCTTCCACGTCTCCAAGGACGGCACGCTCGCATTTCCGGACAGCTCCGTCGACGACTGCGATGCCGACTGTCTTGCGCCCGCTCGTCCGCGAGTCGCTGGAAGTCAGTAACACGATCATTCGCATATTCAACGACAGGCTGGTTTGTCCCAAGGGCATGCTCGAGCGACTCCACTCGGATGAGGAGTTCAGCTACAGTGCAGCTTACATGCTTAGGATTCAACCGATGCCCGAACAGGCGGTCGCAGACAGAACGAATCTGGCTGCACACACTGACTTTGGTTCCTTCGTGAGCTGAAATTACTTTGATCATGATATGTATTATTCACCGCCGGAATCTCGTTAGATCGTTGTGCACAACAGCGGGTTACAGGTCATGCCGCCCGGTCACAGAGTGGTCCTATGTTAACGTATGCTTTGTTGGAAGCACGGGTTCTTCATTGAGATACTCACATATTACGATAAACACATACAGCCTCTTCCTGGACACGCGATCTGCAACATTGGCGCAATACCCTCGCCATCATCTTTAGTAGAGGCATCCTTCAGTCCAACTTGCACCGTGTAGTGCGGGCCCCTGGCGAACAAGGCGAGCACGAAAGTTACTCTGTCATGTTCTTCACTCGTCCGGGCAACTCGGGGATGCTTCTCGCGTTCGTAGAAGACAGTTCTTTGATCGCGGACGCTGTGCAAAAGCGTCCCGATCACAACTTCAATACGGGCCAGTCTGCGGGGGAATGGCCCACGAGGCACGTCAAGTACATGAGCGCCAAGAATAGGAAAGTCAGTCCATCGAGAAAGTGGTGTCCCGCCCGTCCTGATGTAGTTGATGACCACCAGGGACCTAAGACGTGGGCGGCCGGCAGGGGCATTGCGATCGCGTTCCTTGTCCCGACGCTCAACAGCACGTAGCCGATGCCGGAGGTGACACATTCAACTGCACTCGAATTGCCTCATCATGCAGCTTATTCTGAGTATGAAGCCAGACGATCCGCCGAGTCTAATCTCGCTCAGTACTATTATTTCTTGGTCTGCATGTCTTATGCCCGGAGAAGGACCATGTCTACTCTGACTGAGCTCCCGGCATAATGCAGCATCAACAACAAGATGATGGTGGGTTCTTATAATGATAGTCCCATGCTGACGAGTTTTCGACATCATCACAGTTCGCCCCAAAATTCATCGTCTCGATCGTAGAGCTCATCACCTCCATCGATACTACCATCACCACACCCCTTGTCCTCGGCTTCGTACCTCCACCTGTCGCAACGAATCGAAGGTGTGACGCCTCCGGACATGATCCAGCGACATTTTCGGAACACACTCAATTATATTCATGCGAAGATCCACCTGATCCCGATCAGCACGATAGGCAGTTCACTCTTAACGTTCAGCTGCAATCCCTCGATTCCTCCTCTTTCTCCGAACTCCGGCATGCCGCAGGTGCTGGACCTGTCGTTGTCGTGAATTCCGTAATCTTTTTCGACAGAGATCCTGTTCACATCCCATTGAAGATCACAACACTATGATAGGGACGATGTGGGTGGTGAATGACGCACATACGAACAGGATCACGTCCAAGTTTTACGAGAATATGTTTGATGGATCTGGATCACACGGCGTTGGCGCTGCAGAGGACGATGCGTTGGCTGGTTTACCACACGGTGTCCCGCAGCTCATTCATGAATGTACTGCCGACAACGACTCTATCCCATACCTAGGCAAGATGTGCGTCAACGCTCGCGAGTCCAGTCAAAAGTGCTTGAATGCTCGCCTACGTCACGGTGTTCCGAAACGACGTAGGATTTGGACGGGCCAAAGTCATTTTCTTGTGCATCCGGACAAACTCCAATTGGTTTGTATTATTCATTTCCGGTAGTATGACTAACTGAGAACCTCCGAATCTATGGCAAAACGTGTTCGTCGCCGAGCAGGCGGCTCTGCCCTCCCATCAGATGACGTTTGAATGCTGAGTTCCCATCACAGGTTTGGAGGACAACCAGGGAACGGGAAGCATGCTCTCGATAGCAGAGTTGTGAATGCCGTTGACTGAAGCTAGCTCTTCGCATGGCAATCAGTACTAGAGTCCGATGGTAAGAATATCGCAGATCTTGAGTCGCCACCTAGGGAGTTTATAATGGATCGGTGGGGCAGTGCGCGAGGAGGACGGCAAAGTAAGTGAGGCAGATAAAAGAGTGCGCGATGCAGGCATAATCGTAAACGGCCTGGCCCATGATGCTGACTCGGAGCAGTACACTCAAACGAGGTTTCGGTCCGGGATTATCGCGGTCGTCAAACGCGTAGTTCTCGGACAAAGCAGCTGTATTATTATTATATATTAATATATATTTGCAACAGTGAGATCCCCAGACTGTCGATTCACCTTACCGTGGTGACATGGCCTTGCAAGCCCGGTGAGCTGTACTTCTAAGAATCTTTGCAAGGACCCTTTGTCGATTTGAGCCCAAGTTGTTTGGCCCTGCTAGGTTTGAACTTTTTTACTCAAGGACTGGGGCCGCTGAGAAATTAGTCCCTCGCCAACCTGTAGCAATGTCCTCGGTCCCTTTCCCCCCTCCCCCCTCGTCTCCCTCTTTTCTTCCATTGACCTCGAATTCGGACGAAATCAAACAGGCTAGCATCCTTCTTGCGTCGACTCCAACTCCAAGAAAACTTCTAGTTGATTCCATCGCTCGTCCTGCATCCGAACCTGCCAACGCCCCTACTCCTTCCGCACCACCTTCTCCCACTCTGCCGAGTACTCCACCCCACGAATTGCGTCACGACGTTCTCGGAGTCATGGTCGACACTGATATTCCAGATTCAGACCAACTCGAAGACCCTCAAGTGGAAGTCATCTCGGAACAAGTGAGTAGCTATCGTCATGTCCAGTCACCGGGTTTTTGGCAAATTTGCTGATCGTGGTACAGTCTTTGAGCTACATGACCGACCCTGATGCTCCTTATCTCCACCTGGAGATCGCTCGTGCTAAACGAGCGGTCCTACGAGCACAAGTTCGCCTCGCCACCTCTGAACTTTCCGAGCATGTGTGTCACACCCAGCTCAATCGGTTGAAAGTTCGACACTTTAAAAAAGCCCTTGCAGCGGCAAACGCAAGCGTTGGGCAATGGTGTGATAATATCCGTCGTACTGGACGACCTCTATATTCTTCTCGTGTCGTGTCGCGGCCAACACCACGGCGTCGTCACTTGAACCCGTCTTCTCCTCGTAAGCAATATGTACCTTTCATCGTAGAGATGTATAGACTGATTATAAACCGAGAATTTATTCAATATCCTAGTGGAATTTGTAATGACGAATTTTATGTGGATCTTCGGTAATATCCATTGCGTCATATAACTGCTTGTACTGTGTGTTGTACTTGAGTTATGTCTTTTTGTGCCAGCTCTGAGTGTGAATCAAGGACCCAATTATGAGCCTCTATTCGGGAGGAAGATAGAACGTTCTGTCATGGCGAATCAAGGCACGTGAGGTTTTTTAACAGTTTGGTGTAGCTTCAAGCACCTATAAGAACTTGAAGCTTGAAGCTTTGAAGAGTGGCACCTTTGACTTCAATTCGCGCGAACGCGGTTGCCAGGCTATAGCTTCCTCGCGTCAAACACCGACGCATTCGCAAACGCCTCGCACGTCGTTGCTAACCCATCACTCACGCCGGCCTTGACCTGCCCATTCACACTCGCACTACCCTTGTAGCACACTGCAGCACCTCCATGAGCCCAACGGTAAAGCGGCGCGCACCCTCGACACAATCAGTAGCAACTCTCGATGCGGCGTCGTGTGTCTTTCCACCACCACCCGCTCCGCAATAACTTCCGCACACGTTCGCGAGCTGTGCATGCTCACCCATCGCATCGGCGCGGCCAAATGTGGTTCTCAGGTGTGTCGTCTCCGCCCCTTACTCTCGACTCGCAAGCCGAACCATATAGTCGTTTCCAGATGGATTGATATGTACTTCGCCGTGCGTTCGCCCACATTCTACCGTTTGCCTATCCAACCCGTTCAGACGCTCATCTTCTGTCCTAGGTGTTCGTCAGGATGCGTGGTGAACATGAACAACCAACAACCTCACACTTTCCCTCTCTCGACTCGGTGACAACAACAATCCACAATCCCCTCGTCTCGTTCCACTCCCTGTGCCTTCGTTGCATCCCCCCCACTCCCTGTGCGCCCGTGAGCATTGCTCGCTAATCTTGCCAGGGCTCTTGCAGCAGCAACTTCCCACCCATCGACGAACTCATCTACCGTCGATTGCACATATGCTTCCTTCTTCGACGTAAGTGAAGCATCCCCTAGACCAGCCAAGGCCCCGGACTCCCGCAACCATTCGCCTTCCACTCGTTCAAGTACCACTCTGTTAGAAGTCCCCGCCCATTGCCTTACTCTTCTGAATCGCCGACGTAAGTGCCCACTAATACCGAGAAAGGTTGGCGATCTGTTACAAACCAAAATGTGGGTCTTATCACTTGATGTTAGTGTGTGCTTGACCACGATTGCTCGTCGTAATGACGGTATATTATAAACCTAGAACACTTCGCCTACCGGTGGCTCAAGAAGTCAAACGTGTGGAAGAGCGCGACGCCGTAATTCATGGATTAGCATACTATGCAATCATATTTGTCCTGGGCGTATTTTTCTGGAGAGCTAGGAGGATCTATGAGAGCTGTATATGCAGGACACGGTCTACATATACCCTGATACCAAACTCTATGGAGAATTTATACGTGTTTTGTTCGGTGAAAGAACTTGGGTTTTCCTGTCAGCGACACGCGGCACTAATGATTGAACTGACTTACTGCCAACACTACCATGTCGCAACACGCAGAATTCTTGCAAAAGCTCAGCTCGTCTGCTACCCCAATCAGTGGCCGTTTGGTGCCGACCATGGACGAAATAATGACACGGGAGCTAACTGGACGATGCCTTGACGAAGCGGCTCTCAAATCTCGCAAATCTCATTCTAGTCTCATCACTCGACTCATTCCCCGCCTCTCGTTCGAAGTCAAGCCAATAGATCTGAACCAGAGATATGGAAACATCTTCCGCAGTATTGTAGCCAACGAAGACCCCCTTCCAGTCTCACAGGCTTCTACATCTCGCAATCTTCGGTCAAATCACAAGCGCTCACAAGGGCCTCTGCAGACAAAGAGGAGGCTACCTAAACCACCCGTCCTCTATAACGCCAGTAGCAAAAAGTGGAACGTCACGGGGATTATCTCTCGAGAAGCCGACAATTGTATCGCAGATACGATAACGGAGCAGCACCTTTTCCCCAGACCATGCACCCTCTATTCCAACAGCGCAATCGCCGGTGCGGTCGCGGGTAGCCCTGTAGAAAAGGATTCCGAGCAGGGCAGTACCGAACCATCGCGCGACACAGACACAGAAGTCGCTACAGACAGCGGGAAGACGGACGAAGGTTGGAACTCGTCCTTGAATGCTGCTCCTCGCAAAGGGGCAGCATATGATGGAGATTCCTCTCGGGACAAGGATTATTATCAGGGGGCAAATAAGAAAAAGAAGGGGCCAGTACCACCGGAGGCTCAGTGGTCGGCTTTCCTCAACGCGCTTGCAACAGCGATTCCCTCTGATTCGGCAGCCTCCAACTCCCCCTCTCTTCAGGCTGCTAGCTGTGCACGTCGTTGGTACGGCTACTTCTCCACCAGGCGGCTGCCTTCGGAGGATGGGCAAGCCCAATGGAGCCGCAAACCCGACCTTATCCTTCTCGAAGATGGGGATGACCATGCCGACTTGCTTACCTGGAGCAACCCCCAAGTACTCGGCGAACTCACCAGCTCAGACCTCAAGAAAAATACTACTCTCGTCAAGACGCTCTCCACCAAAGCATATATCCTGCTGACTTCGCAGCCATGGCGGCGTTACGTTCTCGCCTTTTCTGTGGCGCGTGGAGAACTACGACTTCATTTGTTCGACCGTTCCGGAATCGTAGTTTCCCCCCCTGTCAATTTCCATGGTAACATCGCAGAAACCTGCCGAATCATCCATACGTTCGCCTACGCCAACAAATCCATTCTTGGCTTCGATCCGACAATCGACATCTTTCCTCCACGCCCCCGTCAGCAACTACCGCTCCCGTTGATCGGTACGATCGAGATCGACGGTACGATATACAATATTGTCTCGATCTTATGGACGAGCAATGGATTCATTGGGCGTGGTACCAACGTTTTCCATGTCCGACCATGCGACGCACCCCCCCGTCCAAACAACCTGGACTTGGACGAACATGACTTCGTAATCAAGGATGCCTGGCTCGAGGAGGGTTTAGTTGACCACGAACCCTCCATTCTCGAACACATCTCTGACATTGAAGGTGTCCCGAGACTCGTCAAAGCCTGCCAGTGGTCAGTCCAGTTCGACGGGCGGGATGACGCTACCTCGCGCCACAGACCTAGTCAATGGGATCGCGACTTGACCCCCCGTTTTGTCACCCGCGTACACAGGCGTCTCCTCTTGACCTCAGTTGGTGATCCTCTGTCTTCGTTTAGATCGCAGAGGGAGTTTCTTTACGGATTGATAGCGGGACTAGAGAGTATGTCTGTCTGTTCAGTAAAATTTGTGTTAGTCCTAATAGCCATATATAGTTCATGAAAGACTCGCCACGGTGAAAGGTGTCCTTCACAGAGATGTTAGCCCAAACAACATGGTCTTCAGACACTCCACACACGGTGATAGGCCACTGTTCCTGATCGATTTCGACTATGCGATGCGTTTCGGTGCTACGACCCAGTACCCGAAAGGAACTGTGAGTGAAATCGAACTCTACGATCGTTTCTCCGTATATACTAAACAGTGCATCACAACAGGGGACGTTACCATTTGTGTCAATGGCGATCTTGCGGCAGGCTGTTCGACTTAACGCGAGAGAGGACTACGAGGTAATACACGAGGTTGCGGACGACCTCGAGTCTTTTTTCTACGTCTTCATGTGGATTTGTGTTCTTCACTCTGGGCCCAACGGTGCAGTTTGCACCCCACCGGAAAACAATACATCGATAGTCCATGGGTGGGGTGAGGCGGCGATGACGACGGGTGGATTGACCCACGCTTTCAACGCGAAGTGTACCTTCGTTCACGCCCCTAACAAAATCATTGACGAACAGTTCACCCCGTACTTTCACAATCTGAAGCACCTAGCCAAGGAGTGGAGGGCTCTGGTCAAGGTGGAGGACGACCGCAGGGAGGGGCTGAACCAAGCGGAACCCCTTAGTCATCAGAGGATCATCAACCTCCTTCACCGTTATGCCAACAACCTCTCGCCCTCTTTGCCACAAATGCGTCCAAGTACTCCAAAATCCTCCCCTATTGATGCCTCACGACTGAAGAGGTCTCCACCGTCACCTTCAAGCTCTGTGGCCTTGCGCACCCTCACAAGTTCGAAGAAACCGCGAGGCGCAACCGAATCCACGTGATACAAAGTATAATTAACGAAGTCGCCGTTTTGAACATAGTACGTAAATATGTACGTACGACGCGTAAGATACGTAAAACATTTGTATATATAAAGCTTGACCCGCCGCTGCGACTTGATTCCTGCCTCTCTTACCTCTCTTACCTCTCTCTCCGTGGATGTCGAACACCTCTCGCAAACGGCGCCAGTACGAGGGAGGTAGTACAGCTCTGTCTTCCAAGAAGGCAAAGGCAGGCAGTAATCGTAGAAGCCAACGTACTTTGAGGGGTACTGGTGGCGCTGTGGAGCAGCTGAAGAAGTTTGGTGATGCCATCACCATTCACCAAAAGAAGAAGAAATCGGATCAGCTCGACGCTTATGGTGAGGTACGCAATCCGATGGCGCCCGCATCGCCAAAGCATGGAAGAAAAAGGGTAAGCCTCGTGTCCAGTATTGTGTAACCACCGTGACCTCACCGTGACCTTACGTGACCACCACAGCGTCAATCTTCAACTTCAAATTCATCCAGTGAGAATGTCTCAATACGCAAGACAGCAAAGGAGAAACCTAACGAGAGGTTCGGATTCAGGATTGTGTGTCAACGTTAAAGCTGCCGATGCTTCACTGATATCTTCGTAGCCATCGGACGAGGACTCCGCCCCCACAAGTTTGAGTATACCCACCTTCGCCAGAGGCTTGGAAATCATTGCGGCCGAGCGGAAACGCCAAGCCCTGAAACGCCGAAAGACGGAGGCCAGCAAGACCGCTTTTGAGGATGTCCGAGAAACCCACAACGACCTAGACTGCCTCCCTGGCGACGAGGAAAGCAACGAGGAGAAAATGGAGCTTGTCCCTGGATCGTCTGACTCTGAGAATGCAAGTAACAAAATTGATGATCATGACGAGGAGCCCGCGGTTGCGTCGGGGGTCGAGGACGACGAAGAGGAAGATGGTGGTCCTCACGAGGAAGATGAGGTAAGTCCCGTCAGCTCTCGTTCATATTCTCACTGGAAAAAAGAAGGCCCCCACAGATCCAGGAGGTGATGATGAAGTTAGCGATCCAGGCCACGAACGATTCCCCGTCAATGCCAACGAGGTACGTACATCAGGAAATCAGTGAGGTGATGATATAACCAGTCATATTTGATAAAGAAATGTAAAGTTGACAGCATGAGGCAATACCTTATCAATCCTTATCATCAATTGCAAGGAAAATATCAGAAAGACCAGACTATGATCAGAACCAGGAAGGAGGATGTTAGGATGATGTACAGTTATCATATGTCAATCACACTGATTTAAGTTGGCAATGTCATATTACCACTGGCAGGGTTTTTGAGAGATTAACAGCCATGATCTGTGTCTCTTCAGGCTGGCAATACACTTTATATTCTGAAATCTAGATGATGTTGTGTGATCAGGTGATTGGCTTCCTGAAAACAATTGACAATGTAGGCCATTTAATGTTCAACACTTTTCATTGTCTAGCAGGGTTTCTGGAAGATGAAAATCCATGATCTTTGCCTCTTCATGCTGACAATACACTTTGCATTCTGAAATATTGATGATGCTGTATGATCAGGTGATTGGCTTCCTGAAAACAATTGACAATGTAGGCCATTTAATGTTCAACACTTTTCATTGTCTAGCAAGGTTTCTAGAAGATGAAAATCCATGATCTTTGCCTCTTCATGCTGACAATACACTTGGCATTCTGAAATACTGATGATGCTGTGTGATCAGGTCATTAGCTTCCTGAAAACAATTGACAATGTAGGCCATTTAATGTTCAACACTTTTCATTGTCTAGCAGGGTTTCTAGAAGATGAAAATCCA
>JBBPOM010000065.1:36776-56401 GCA_038091455.1 Leccinum uliginosum
CATGCTGACAATACACTTTGCATTCTGAAATATTGATGATGCTGTGTGATCAGGTCATTAGCTTCCTGAAAACAATTGACAATGTAGGCCATTTAATGTTCAACACTTTTCATTGTCTAGCAGGGTTTCTGGAAGATGAAAATCCATGATCTTTGCCTCTTCATGCTGACAATACACTTTGCATTCTGAAATATTGATGATGCTGTATGATCAGGTGATTGGCTTCCTGAAAACAATTGACAATGTAGGCCATTTAATGTTCAACACTTTTCATTGTCTAGCAGGGTTTCTGGAAGATGAAAATCCATGATCTTTGCCTCTTCATCCTGACAATACACTTTGCATTCTGAAATATTGATGATGTTGTGTGATCAGGTCATTGGCTTCCTGGAAACAATTGACAATGTAGGCCATTTGATGCTCAGCAATAGGAAATCAGTAAGGTGATGATATAACCTGCCATATCTGATAAATAAATATAAAGCTGAAAGCATGAAATAATACCTTAGCAGTCTGCCAGAAGAATGTCAGAAAGACTAGACTCTGATCAACACAAGGAGAAAGGATGTTAAGATCATTATAAGCAGCCACATGTGATAAACAATGGAAAGCTGAAAGCATGAGATGATACTTTATCATTCCCTATCAACATTTGCCAGAAGAACAACAGAAAGACTAGACTCTGATCAAAACAGGGAGAAAGGATGGTAGAGTTATCTTGTTCTAATCACAACTGGTGTCAGCAAGTAATGTCATATTACCGCTGGCCAGACAGGCCAGCATCCGAGTCACTGAGGGGACAAGGAACGAACCGACCAACTATGGTCACGTGTTACGTTGCATGAAATTTTTGTCAAGCCCACAACCATTGGGAAAACTACACAATATTTTGTCGATCGACCCGTTTAAAAAGTCCTTGCGTGACGTCAGGTCAGCCTTAGGGTACTTGGCCATGATCGCTTCGCGTGCAGTCCTATGGAGCGATTGTCCGTTCATTAGCCTCGAGACAATGAAACAAAAACACTCACTTCTTCGTCAGCGTCATCAAATCTTGCGTACTCAAATAATTCCTCAACGCATAAAACAGCTCCTCGTCCGAAGGATTTGGGTTCATGCTCGGTCCCGCCATTGCGTTCACAGACGTCACCATCGAAAACGTTGACATCCGTGGGTCCCCTGCAGCGCCAGTCATACCCATACCCATCATCGTGCCAGGACTGGCCTGGTGGAACCCATATCCGCCCGCTTGCGACCCGCTCCCGGCAAACGGACTCATGTTCATGGTCATCATCGTCGCATGCGGATCCACCATCCCATACACGCTCCTGCTATGCTGATATCCAAGCGGTCCCATCATGCCGACACCACCATAGTCGGACCCCGCAGCACTCCCAGGTCTAGTGGCAAAGGGCACGAACGGCAACGAACGGCAACGAAGGCAGTCCACCATGCGGCGTGCCCGCCGCCACAACAGGCTGATGCCCTTCGTACATCGACCCCTGCCGAGACCCAGCGTGACTGTGATGCGAGGTCGTACCTCGGAAATTGCTTGCCGAGTTGTTCATCACCATGTTCGTATCTCGGTAGTAATCACCGCCCCCTCCGTGCGACGGATGTGGCGAGCCGTGGCGGAACGGTGGGAACCGCAGCTAAGAACGTGCCTTGCTGATCCCAAGTCTCGTCCGAGTGTCGCGATGCACATTCCCATGTTTCCGCTTCATACTCTGTATGTACAGACGGCGGACTTGAGCGGTCCAGCGGATGCTAGCCCACGCAGATGACTCACCGCTAAACTTCTTGAGGGGGATCATCAACTCCGAGTCATCGAACTGCTCGTCTTCGTTCATAACCACCTTCTTGCTCCCTCCGTCGCCAATCACGACGCGAGTATTACCCCACGAGAAGTCGTCTATACACCAGAATGAGTAGATCGGCAGGAAGAAGCTGTACACCGGGAACCTACAGCATCGTCAGCGTTATCCAAACGAAAACGAAAACGACGCACGAAAGCAGATAGACGATCATCCATCCCACGAGCATAAACTCGCGTTTGATGATGAAAATCAGCGCCTACCACGTTATCAGTTATCCAGCTGCTCATAACGCAACCAAGTCGCTAACGTACCTGCAATCCATACGTTATAGTCAGCATGATCAGTGAGATCAGAGGCAGCGTACTTTTCCCAGTGGAAACCACGACGACCAAATAAACCAACTACGAAAAAAGCAGCGTCGGCGCACCCCACTAGAACCCATATCATCCCGCAGACCCACATAAACGCAAGTCGCCGGAAGAATCTACGCATGGTTTCAGTACCCATTCCACTAAAGAGAGAAAAGCACACACAATCGTCCCCAACAAATCGATAACCACGAAGAACCGCATCGAGAAACAACAAAAGCCGCACAGCTCGGGCAGTACCACCAACTCCATCAAATTGTGCACCGTCGAGTTGATCCACCGACGTCGCTGGGAGAACAACACCCGCCACGACTCGGGCGCCATCGTGTGCGCCACCGCATCCGGTATAAACTTGGTCTTGAACGTTGGGAAATGCTTCAACAACAACGTCGTCAGGAATTGATCTTCGCCGAGCGAGAACAAGTTCTTCTTGTGCAGTGTGTCGACGTTGCACTCGGCATACTCGTCGATGATCCGATTCGAGATGATGATCGGTCGACCCTTGTCCGCCGTGCGGATCCGGTAGAGCGTGAAACACCCGAGTAGACAAGAGACCGAACTAAAGAGCGACTCGAACGCCTTGGAGAGGTGGTGAGAGAGTAGTATTCGTATACCTGGATCATCGTCCACCACGAGTGCTCTTGGTTGGACAGTTTGGTTTCACCGCAAATACCGATAATCCTCGAATCGTCCGCAGCCGACGCGACCAACCGATTGAGCGACTCAGGCGTGACCGTCTGTAGCGATAGCAAGCAACTTGTCGTCAGTCTTTCTCTCCGTGTCATATGCCGTCCAACAAACCGTATCTGCATCGACCGTAATAATATACTCATAAAACGTTGGATCGATCCCGATGACATTGCGCATCTGATGAAAGATCTCGAGCTCCAGCGGGGACATGGGCTCATCAAGTGCACGCGGTTCAGATAATGCATCAGCAGAATCTGACTGTCCCGCTTGCCCCGATTTCCAGGCTTAGACCGCTCTGTCGGCTTGCCGACCTTGACCACGACCATGTACCTGCCGACATTATCGTCAACATCACGCCTGCTCACCAATAACAAGTAGCTGCACTCACGGAACGACGTGCCCCTCGTGCTCGTACAACCCCGAGTACACCTTTCCGTAATTAATCTGGTGTGACCCCTCGCCGATCGACCGGAACATTAAAGGCTCAGGATCAACATTGGGATCGACACCCAAGATGTCCAACACGACCCTCGGGGTCGTCCGGTCGTTGCCGCTCCCTATGATATTGCCGTCGCAGATGATGAACAGCAACTTGCGCTTGTCATCATAGTGCAGCGCAGCCAGCGAGTCGATCGTCCGGCGCAGAGAGTCTTTGCCCTCAGTGTAACACGGAATCTGGCACAAAACAAATTTGTCGAGCATCTCGGGCGAACGCTTGCCCGTCAGCTGGAGTACGGAAAGGACTAGACATCGATGGGTCAGCTTCCGAGTCACAGACACATCTTGACAGGACCTACACTTGAGCAATCAAGGCACACAGGATCCCAGTAAACACGAGCAACAGATAGCTCTGCACCGTACATCGCGGCGTCTTGAGGAATTCCGTCTCGCCCATGTACGCCATCTGCTTGATACATTGAACATTATTCGAAGTCGTCTGCGAGTCCAGTCCTGAAATGACATTGTTTAGATTCTTCGATATGTCTTGACCAGCTTGTTGCTTGAACACGTTCACGACATCCGTATTCAGAAACTCGTACGAATTGCTCGTGCCCGGGTGCAACGAGAGCGTGTACACATAGTTGGTCAGGTCATAACCGCTCCCGTCCCAGATGGCCCAAATCCTGTCAAACTTTGTCAGCCAAACCACGCCAAAAACACCACTAGTCGAACGTGCCTTTGAATGTTCGTATCCATCGTCTACGAATAGATCGTACTGGGATTCCAAACCAACGGCCCCTTCCGATACTGCTTCAACTTGGGCAGAAAATTCGCTGAATACTAATCCGAGTTGTCCAATGCAGTCCCCTGTGCTGCCTCATTCGCCCCAGACTTGTGCATCGCGTTCGGCACCACCGCCGTAAAAGTTCTTGACCGTCAGCTCCAACGTGTTCTAAGACAGTAATCCGGGACAGATGAGTGCCAGCGGTGGGGGAAAGTATCCCGTCAGATCCTGCCCCACCAGCTGCTCAAGGTCCGCAGCCGCGTTAGACGAGATACCAGTCAGATCGCTGTGGTCGCCGTGGATGAAATTCGAGAGGTCGTACACCGACCCCTGCACCGACACCCACCAGTCTGTGTTCCCGGTGTGCTCCGCCACCTCATTCGAGTTCCAGACCTTGTCAAAGTTAGGACACAGCAGCCGACCGAACTCGATGATGTAAAAGATGACGACAGCGTTCGGGAGCAAGATTAGGAAACAAATGATCACTTTCTCTCGGCCAGGCGAGACGGACGTCCAGACGTTTCATGCGCCCGAGGTATTGCAACACAAAAGAAGGGATCAAACCAGTCAACATCCATACAAAAGTGAGCCACCGACGTCGCGTACGACTCGTGAGTACTTCCTCGACAGCGGCGGGTGAGGCATTGATAGCTATAGCACCTTGTTTCGACTGCTATAACCCTTCTTGTCCCACTCCGAACCCATCCTTCATCGTGGTCAGTAGATAGCGGCGCACGGACGTTCAGAGACGGCAACCCAGCAACGGCGAATGTGAGCACGTTGATTCGGATCCTGGTACTTCGACCCACGACTCCCCACACGGGCGATGAGCAGATCCATGGCTTTGCGAATCCGTGTACGTATACTCGGTCGCGTCGTCTCCGATCGCGCTTTCATCATACTCGATGGCATCAGCGCCCAACTGCTTTGCTCCTTCTCCGCCGCAGGAACACCATCCTTGACCATCTTTCACGCGCCGTGTGATAGTCAGACCGAGCGGTGGTAGATGACGTAGTCGGTAGCCCCCTTCCATCCATTTGAAGCTGTACGTTGCTGGATACGCTCCGCGTTCGAACCACGCATCGTTGGGACATACCGTTCGCAGAACACGCCCCGCTCCAGGTCGGTGACAAATTCCACGCTGCAACGCGTGGCTACCTCAGGAATGAACAAAGAATGTATTTGAACTTTGACGCGATATTTATCAAAAGCGATGGGAGAGTCGGAATCGTTGGGAGAATGTCCAGAGACGTTCGGTGGAAGGATGCGAATACTTCGGAGAGTGTGTAGTTGAGTTGCGTGAAGACGGTGTAGACCTTGGAGGGTCTAGAGGTGGGATATTCTTTGTTGGGGAGGGGCGAAGAGCGGTCTGACAATGCGATGGGTGTGGGCGGAAGGAGACCGGTGCCATGACAATAGCGTTCTCATCCTTTGGATACCTCTCAGTGGCAAGCGAGGGACCGGAGACCAGTTTGGACACAAAGGTGTCTGGGGAGTTGCGAACTAACGTCACGAACGACGAATCGAGAATGTCCGAGTTCTTCTCGATATAGGATAAAATGTCATAAGAACAACTTCCTGCATAATGGTTGATGCCAACTTACAGACTCCTGTCGTTCTCGCCTCCTTGATTCGGACTAGCCACGAGCGAAGTGTGAACACCATATCTGGACACAATATCCTGGTGAGCCTGATGTTCATCAGCCTTCCTGTCCCCCACCTTTCACGATCTGTACGACAAGCATGCTCTGCTCAATATATCAAGCATACCGGCAAGTTTGCGCACCGCGCGCTCGTTCAATTGAACGCCTCAGAGGAGCTCCGCAGGCCGAGTGATCCACTATGGCGATAGAAGGGAGAGAGATCCCTGTGACCATTATGAGAACTTCGAACGTATTGCACAAGATATAAGAGTGTAGGAACTCATCAAACCCGTTTCGGCCGAGGGCGGAGATGAGAGGCACGGTTACCGTGAACACCATAGAGCCGGTACCTGTTGACGAGTCTGGAAACAGGGAGAGTTCAAGAGGATCGAGGGTCGGAGGAAGAACGTCGCGGTTCGAAGGGGCAATCTGGTGGTTCACTGTCTCAATGACAAAAGCGAAGTGAATGGCATAGAGATAGTGCATGGACGAATCACGTTGGACCGTGCTCTGCTCGACGCTGAGAAGGAGGTGTACTAGAGTTCTTTGCGAACAAACTAGTTGGTCTTTTTGTCAGGACGGGAAATTTGGCGACCGAGGCGGAGACATCCTTTCCGAATCAACCTCCGTGAATTGAATGTTGCTCGACAGGATGGAAACGTGGCGAGGATAGTGGAGATTGATGAAAGATGTTTCGGCTTGAAACCGAGCGTGCGTAGTGCGCACCTCGACGCGATTTCCTCCATGTGACTTGCGATGAAGGTTTGAGTAAACTTGAATTTCACGCCCCTTCGGAGTCGAAATGTAGTCGTGAGACTCCCACTAGTAACTAAGTATCCTTAGATTCCCCAACATGGCGCAATCTCATACTATTACTGTACTTTGAAGTACAGTACAGGTCACAAAACAGGCTGGCACGGGGGAAGAAAAAAATCCTGGAAGTGTGGAGACCTAGTAAAGCAATAACATGACCCCAAATTGCCTAGAACCTGTAGTCGCCGCTCTCGGAATTCTCCATACCGCTCCCGTCTGACTCATACGTGGCATCTGCGAGGACGTCCCGGTCCGAGTCAGAGTTCAGGTCGGGGGTGTCATCTTCATCAGTAGTAAAATTATCTGACTCTGGTGTCAACAATGTGTCATCACCATGGTCACTGGCAGTAGCTGCTACAGAGCCTGACTCAGACTCAGAGGCGAGCTCCCGAGTTTGAATATCATCATCTTCTTGATGAGTACTCTCACTAGGTTTTGAATACGCGTACACGTGGCCAATACCAAGGCCCCAGTGATAGCGCATGACCATATCACGGTCAGCAAATCTAACAGGATGCAATTTCAGCTTGTGAGCAAGCAAGTAAAAGATATCTCTACCGATTGATGTAATAGGACTTCCAATCCTCGGAGTCACGCGCATTGCGTGAAACTGCATGCCCATCAGGATGGAGCCTCCCATCCACAAAAGATGGTATGAGATGGCAACATCTGAGCACATCTGCAGGGTCAATAAACCCGAATGCATGTGTCTGATTCATGGCCACAAATTTCACTTTGTCGAGGGCGCCGTGCTCCCAGCCTGCTGATTGGTCCAACAGCTCATACCACCGCACCCATAGAAATTCGAGGCGCCGCGGTCGGTAATCCTGGGACTCAGGCCCGGTGTAGATGACATTGGCGTGGTATATGGCCAGAACGCGAGCATAACAGAAGGGGTGACTTCCAGATCCATCTGCACCTGTCAACAACATGACATCTCGATGGTCAGTACGAGGATTGATGGCTTCGGTTTCGCGGCGAAGGTCGTATGTTGTGTGATTAATGCGGAGTAAGGGGTGTCTGTAAATTCGATTTCCCTTGAAAACCACGTGGTGAACATGAGAAGGTATGGTCTCAGGATTGTCACCCAAAGATCCGTTGCCCAGTGGAGGGCTGCCATCGTTCTCCGTGTGAATTTCCAGGATACGAGGCAACAGGTGTGACTTCAATTTAAGCACAAAATCCTGTTGATGGCCATTTATTATTAACTCGGGGAAAGGGTACGAGTACCTACCTTCGCAGCCGGATCATCAGAGTTTCTTTGCACGAATGTTGTAATGTCCTCGGGAAAATTTTGAGACTTCCCGATGACATGGTGCTCCTCCGGCGTGTTCGGGGCTGGATCTTCTTTTTGTAGCACATCCCTCTGTGCGCGGATGCGCCGGATGCGGGCTTGTCGACGTTCGATTGAGGCTAGCTGAGGTACGAACACTTTGCGGCTTGTTCTGGCAAAACGGCCTTTGCTGGTACGATGTTCAAGTTCACCCTAAAACCATAATGAGTTCCAAGTATGATCATAGAACGTGAAAAGTGGTGCACGATTTGTGTTGAGTAAGAGTCTGTAGTTCCGTACAGCTTGATATGTGCAGCATAATCACCGAGTGCGTGGATTTTATAGGTACTAAGGTTGAGAACCTTCGGGCGACGGTCATGTGCATTGGCCAGAGCTCTTGGCTGACTGGCACCACCGGTACTTCCACGTACCTGTCGCCTTCTGCGAGACTCCGCTTCGCGGTGAAGTTCTTTGGTTGCGAAGGCAGTACACGTTTCCGCTACGAACTTTCGGAGCTCGCAACCAAGCTGGCCAGTAACCGTTTCCAGAATATCAAGGGTCTCATCTGTATGCATCCTCAACTTTGCAAGTGCATGCCAATGTGCAAGCAGAAACAAAAGCTTGAGTACTCGACCCCTGTGAGGCTGTGGTAGGAGACATTCAAACACAGGGATAGCGCACTTTGACGTGTGACAAAGAGTCAGCAAGCATTCAGGAGACATAGAAACAACGGAGGGTCACCTGCAATAAGTCCTCAAAGTCGCGTGCAGCCATCCTCTTTAATTCAGAGACATTCCTTCTAAAACGCCGGACTGTACTGCGACCAAAGGTAGGGATTAGGCGATAGCTGTCAATATACAGTCAGTTCAACCGCGGAAAGAATAGCATTGCATTGTCACCAGTGATCAAGTTCAGAAAGTACATCTCCTTTGAGACTATCTAAAATTCGCAATAAATGGATGAATATCGCCTTCCAGACGCCGAGTTCAAACTCGTGCAATAGATCCACAACCAGCATCAGAAAGAAATCAAACCCTGTATGATTGAGTCGTTCAGAAAACGCGTTCTATTCCAAACTCGTGATAATAAGTCCCAGCTCACTCTCATCCTAGTCCACATCACGTACCTTCGTTGGAACTAACGACTCATCCTTGAGTAGCATTTCAACCTGGAGAGTGTTGACAATATATTGCTGTTCATAGATGAACCGACGAGCATCAATGACCTTCTTGCGTCGCTCTTCATTATCCTTGCGAGCCCACAAGTGGCGCTGCAGCATGTCCTTTTGAGATGCCAAGTTGTGCACTCGATCCTTGGGTACGAGGCACCGTGGACATAGGCACGCGCCTAGATTACGTATATTAGCAATTAAAACCCTGTTGGCCAGGCGGCCCATCAGTCATTCAAATCTGATGAGTCGAGTGATTCTTGCGTACTTCTCCGGGTAATCTGCCGAATACGTGAAGATCCTTGGGAAGAGTCGTCGTTTAACGTCATCACAACAAGTGAGCACGATGCCATGCTCATACGCCTGAACAAATTCGTCATCAAGCAGCGCTTGCCACTGCGCGTGGAACAGTTCACGGTGACAATGCGTGAAGAAGAGGCCGTTAGGCAGTTTGCTGCCAGAGTTCTCTAGCACAAAATCTTTGAAGTTGTCCGGCAACTAAATCCAAAATTCAGTGAATCAACAGTTCCAGAACATATCAGAATGACAATTTTACCGCCTGTAAATAAGCTCCGTGGACACAAAGATGAGTGGATGGTTGACCACGCTCATACTTGGATTCGTTCCCAAAGAACACATATACTGGCCACAGCTTCGCATCCCCAAAGGCTGTAAGTTGCGTCGCATCTGACCATAGCATGAGTGCAACTATGCGACGCGGTAGGTTGCAACCAGGCTCAGGAGGTGATTCCTGCAGGTTAATATGTGCATCGAGGAAAGCCTTGGAAGTAAATAGCTCCCCGTGCACCCTGATATCACGGGACTTGTGCGGAGGACGCCACCGCAGTTCGTACGGTTCATAGTGAAAGAGCGCGTGATGGGCGGGATCGAGTACCTTCTCACGTATGATTGACACTAGGGAACGGCAGTAGAAATCAGTGGAGTACTCCTTCGGCCCGGGGTGAAGAGATCGCCGAGGGAATGGGACAGATATGGTGACCGTGGTACGTTTCCAACCAACAGCAACATCCAACCACTCCTCTGAATTTAGAGCATCCGCATCACCCAATTCTCTATTGATTGCCTTCCAGTTTGTATCCTGTATGTCCTCAGGGCAAAATTCAGAGCTTCCAACAATTTGCAGAAGCTTGTTGAAGCTCCTATTCGACAGCTGGGAACCGTAATTCCAATACCAATCGCCAAGACGCAGAGAATTTTCGTTCGGATAGGGATGAAATGGGTTGTCGTTGTGTGAGAATTGATCCAACGTAGCGTGCTCAGCGGGTCGTGGTGGATTGTTATGCGAAAGATCCGAAGCAGGATCATAATGAGGAAGCGTTTCTTGGTCATATAGGCGGAATAAACTGAACGAATTTGCCTGGGTACTAAAGACAGGGCGCGGCCTTGGCATTGCATTCAGCACCGATGGTGGGGGCTCTGGCTCAGCGGATAGCGATGACGTGGTCGGAGCGGGAGGTTCAGGGAGGATGGCACGCCCAGCCTCAGCATCTGATGGAGGCAAGGGCATGGGCGGTTCGGGTAGCATGTCTCTAAAGCGTAAAGGGAGTCCCCGATTCTGTCGGCGAGTCCTGCGCAGTGACAACGGTAGCGAGTTATGCTCTGGGGCCATTACAGATTGAGTAAACGGGACATTCTCCAAGTCGGTAGGCTGTGGCAGAGTTTCAGTTACTGCGCGTCAATTTTTGGGGGTGTTGCCCTGAGTCCACAGTACCTGTTGTCTACTGGCACTGGCATATGGCTCCTGTACCACTTCCAAATTTTGCTCCGAATTGGTGGTCTCCAAAACGACTTCGTCGATGGCATGATTTGAGTCTGGCACTGGCAGACGACGTTTTTTGCTTTCGTACAACTCCTTCGCACGCCCGAGGGCACTAGCAAGTCTCTTCTTGCCCCTCGAGCATTTCTTTCCATGCTTCGTGAAAGCCCCAATGTCCGTGAAAGTACGACCGCAGCCCAGGCACTCTTGCGAAAACGGCTGAGACATCCGTGGAATGGGATTACTAGGGCCAGAAACTCCTAGTTGTGCATGTAAAGACACGGCAGTGGTTGTGATAGCTTGCGAGTCAGCTTGCGGAGTTCCTTTACCGGCTAATTTCTTTTTTCCCCTGATGCGGCAACATTAATTTGTCGTCGGGCAGACTCAGAGACACTGCAAAAAGTACTTACTGTCCTTTTCGGGCAAGTTGTCACCGTGGGATATCGCGGATGAGCACGAATGTTTTCCACACACTGGCATGATGACAGCGGATTTGGAAGGGAACTCTGGGTAGTGCGAGGAAGTGTTTGAACACGACTTGGACCAAGGTAGTTGGATTAGGATAATCGAACAAGTAAACCAAGGCACAGGCGTGGATGACGGCGCAGGCTCCAGTGGTGATGGGGAAAACTTTGGACGCCGACGGTTCGACAGGCGAAGGGGAGAGACACTGCCCGACTGTGAGATCTTGCTTGCCCGAGGCGTCTTTTACGCGTCCTCGTATGCAGAGTAGTTAACCGGAGAAAACTCTCCATTCGGAACTTGCCAAGAAACAGAGTCTAATTGGCGCTCGTTGGCGTTTTCAACTTCTCCGCAGAACCAATGACTTCCCAATCCGAAGTCAAGTCATTGAACTTCCATCTTATTTAATATTTTAGAAAGAAAAGGCATTCTGGAGGGCACAGCGGGACGAACGGTTTGAGCAGCCGGAGTGGGCGAGCTAGTTGCCAGAGTCGGCGTCGATGACCCGAATCTATTGCTGAGCGGAGGTCCTCACAGTTGGTTGGGAGCGGTTTCAACGTGACTGAACTAAGCGGTATTTGCCTGCCATAGAAGTCGTGAGACGACGACGAGGGTGCAGTCCAAAGCGAGGTGAGATTATGGCTCTTAAACTTAGGAAGGTGGGTATCCGACGCTTGGTGTGCGAGAACGCGATCTCGTTTGGCATCAGGAGAATTAGGGCGTATTGCTCGACGCGCTCGAGGGTAGTGGTGTCTCGGTTTCATTCCCTTGGAAAGACAGGACGATATCCGGAGCAAGCGAAGAAATCGACAGTCCCCAAGGATTCTGGTAGTTTTATTCATCGAGCTTCTTCCCCAGGGAATGGGAATAACTTAGCATATTATATTTGGTGAGATCGAGGTCACTGGAACGGGCGCCGGTTCTCGGTGGCGTTGGTAGTGCCAGCGATTGCATCGCCAGCTGATGCTCGAGTCCGTGTTTTGTCCTCGTTCTCGCGTAGCGATGCTGTTCGTCTGAGGTCGACGTCCATTGCTCGAACTGCTCCTCGTAAGAGGACCAACGATGATCGATGATCTTGCTCTATGTTCTCAGAGTGCCCTCCCGCTTCCTCAATGTGGTCGATCCGCAAACATTCGTTCATGTCCTTTTTTTTTCTTTCTTTCTTTTCTTTTCTTTTTCCAGCTGCTCGACTTGGAGACGCATCAGTCTGTCCTTGCTGAAGTCCTCCATGTCCTAGACCTGGGCCATTAGCGATAGAGGAAACGACAAAGGAACCAGGACGCACCGCGATCGACACGTTGTACCCGTCGTGCTTTATCAAGTTCTGAGCGAGCTTCTTGGCTCCTTCCATCCTAATCGACTCGATCTCACGGCTAGGTGTTTCCACGCGATGGCCGACAGGTGTCCGGACAACTGTGTCCAGTTGCGACACCCCGCCATTTCCAGAGGAGGGCTAGACGGTTGTAGTGTCGTAGAGCGAGGCTGCTCGAACCGGAGAGGCGGACTTGTCAGAGTGGGTAAAGGGCTTGTCGATAAAGGAGACGGTCTCCTTGGCATGGTCTACACGGAGGCGGAGTCCGTCGCGGTGTGTGTGGTAGCCCATAAGGTAGACTTCGACTTCTTCGGGGCCAAAGTCGTTGAGGGGCTTGACGAAGTCGAGGAGGGTGCTCACTTTGAGGGTGTTGTGAACCTGGGAAAGCTGGGAGAGCTAGGAGAGGAGGCGGGAGCGTAAACACGGGAAAGGAGGGGCGGTAGCAAGCGTATGGGGAGTCACTAGTACAGAGTTAGGGGAGGATGCGCACTGTGGATGTGCAGCAGGTGAGGGGGTCGAATGAATCCTCGAGAAAGTCGTAGAGAATCTTGATCAGGGCTGGGGAGATGCGGAGGACGTCTCTCGAAAGCTGGAGAAGATGAGTGAGAGTGTGTTGGTTGAGAGATGGCGACTTACAGCATCTTCGAGGAGATCGACGCGGGTAGGCGCCTTGGGTATCCCAGGCGGGCGATAAGTTTGGAGCGTGCGTCGTCTTCGTCGGCATGCAACCCGACTGGGACTGCGAGACAGAATGTTTCATCGTCGGATCTACCGCCGATGAAGGTGACGACGGCGTAATATCGACCCCAGGCTGCGGCGTGGTAGAGGGATTTGCCGCTGGTGAAGGAGAGCTTGGAGAGCTTGTGCCATCATGGCTGGGCGGGTGCCTTTTTGGCCGTGGCGAGGACGTTGTGGACATCCTCGACTGAGCGGAATGCCTCTTGCCACCAGAGCTCGAGCTCAACGGAGGTGTTGAGTTGGGAAAAGCGAGTGTCGAAGTGGTGCTGGAGGATGTCCGGGTCCGATAATTTGATGGCGTGGGCCTGGTGGGCATACTTAGCGACGTTAGCAAGGTGAAGACGAAGTGTTTCGCACCCGCGACAAAACTCGATCTTGCGCTGGTGCTTGAGACAGAAGGGGAAGGCCTGCCGTACGACTTGCTGAGGGAAGGGTCAGGGATTCGAACAGGACGGGAGGGCAGGGGGCACTCGCCTGGTAAATGGCCTCGAGACGGGCGTTAGTTGTCTTGAGAGGTGCGGTAACTCTCCCACAGGTGCTTGAGCCCGGGGGTGATGAGTGCTCTATGGGTGCGATCCCTCTCTAATCGCCACTAACATCGCCAAGGGGAATGCGCTCTGGAGTCTCGATGGCCTCGAGATCGTCGACATCTAGGGCGACTGCATGGTTAGCCTGCTGCTAGCCGGTAAGTACCTTGGCGCCTACGAGTGGGAGGAAGCGGTGAATGACGAGCTCGCATCATGGAGGAGAGGTTGCTGTTTTGAGAAACGACTCTCCTTGGCTGCCCCGGGCCTGCCCTTGTGCGTGTCTACGCATAGCGCTACGAAGCGGATGAGGATGGACTCGAGCGCGGTGAGTGGAGTAGCTCGAAATTGCTTGGATGAGAGACCTTCTGACAGAACTGTTAGAGACTGCAGCACTGTGCAGCGTGCGTCTGACCGACTGATAAGTATCTAGTAGTCTGGGTTCTGGGGGCACTACGGCACGCTCGGCACGACAAGTGCGGAGTCTCAATCGCTACACGTGCACGTCGGGCCACGTAAGTTGAAGGGGACTCGGACAAGAGCGCCGCCGCGTGTCGACGACCCGCTAATCGCCAAGATCAAGCACGGGAAATTCAGCCTCAGTGTGACGCGGTGATGTTGTTCTCAATCTCAGTTTGTGTTCTATTATCTGTGTTCTATTAGACTTCAAGCCTAGGGTTCTGTAAAAAGTCACGTCACAGGGACCTGATACATAATTGATGTTATGGGCTTGTTTTTATATCGTCGGCGGGCGAGATCGTGATGCTGATAGCGAATACGACACCTTCGCGTGTCCGCAAGGGAGTCTGTAAGATTTGAGATATTTACAGACGAGCCGTGACGTAACTAGGAGCTGAAGCGAACTCTCGGGGAGTCGTTGCGAGCTCGCTGGAGTTGTGCGGGACTCTGAGTGCGCGCGCGCAACTGCACTGAAATAAACGGCTCGATTGTGATGTTAATAATTCAGATTCTTTTCTATAAATATTTAGCACTCCGGGCCGAAGAATTCAAAGAGGTCCTTCAACGCGCCTTGAACATTTACTTGCCGCGTGCTGGCCTGCATCGCGTTGTTGTGCCAAAAAACAACGCCCAATCTTTTTCCCTGTATGAATGAGGCAAAGTCTCGATCTGCCGTCGAATCGTCAGAAGATCACTGACCTCGACTGACCCCCATAATTCTACTTATTTCCCTAGTCTCCATATTCCGTCTTTGACCATAGCTAGTCCTCTCGTTTGGCAAGCTTCCATAAAGTTACCAAGCAGTTCGATAGAGCGCTAGTAACCCGGGGCAAGCCTAAGTAAGCATCGTCTGTATGTGGTCCAGTGGTAGCGAACCCTAAAACAGTCTCATTACCTTACAGTGGTCCTTCATCTGTTCTGCTCGTTGCTACTACACACCTATCATCGGTGGTACTAGCTCGTCCTCTGCAGTGGCTAATACTCAAGAGTTAGGAAGAAGGAAAGGAGGGAAAAGCCGGAGAAATGGATGTACCTAGTCTTGGAATCTCCGTCCTGGTCTCCGGCGTCGTTTCTTCCCGTACAGAAAGTAACCTGACAACACATATTCACTGTCTTGTTTCAAGACAGGCGTCGACTCACGTAGCAAGCGATTTCAACGCCGCGCTACGGCTTGGCGTTCCTATGATTGATCTGAGCATGACCCATCATCATACGATGACCATGGACTCACTAATGACTTCTACCCATCAAAAACAGACTCCTGGAGTTGGCGAGAACCCCAGTTGCTGCAAATTCTCGAAGGCTGTTGTCAAGGGCAACTACCATCTTAAATTGACCTGGAAGGCTCGGAGACCATTGATAATGGCATTGCGACGGGGAGTAAAAGAAATCCGGTCTTCAGACAGCTGCAGTGCTATGAGCATCGATGCAATGTACTTAGAAATATACGCCTGTGAAGAGAGTGAGAGATGGCCAAACAAGACCACAAACTCGTACCGCACCTTCGTTGATGCAACACCGACTTCAGGACCCGCGTTGATGTAGACACCACAGTGCGTTTCGTGAGAGATGGTAGAACCGACACCGTTGACAACACATTCAGAGGGCCTCGCGCTCATGGCACTACCTCAAAGCAAGAATGCTGTCGGCTGTCACTTTGACTGACGAAAACAGACGTCATCACGGAAGATTGGCGTTTTACGATCTAAGAAGTCAGAGGCAAGTTCGACGCTGACAAGAATCTCCGTTAATTCCTCGAAGATGGCACACGTCGCCAAAGTAGAGTGATAACTTGTACCGCAAGCACAGAACACGATGCGACGACCATGACGAATAATGTGGAGGTAAGATCGAAGACTACCGCCGGGAACGGTTTTTTAGTCGTCAAAGTTCACACGTCCATGCATGGTGTTCACGACAGACTGAGTCCAGCTGTTCGTAAATCTCCTTCTGGAAGAAGTGATCAAACTTACCCTTCATTATCACAGCGATTTCATTCTTCAGAGTCTCGATGCTACGTGTCGCAGGGGCATCGGGTTGGCCCTCGTTGCGGCGGATGCGGTGGATATGGAGTTGGCCATCAGCAATGTGTGCAATGTCATCGTCTTCGAGGTAAAGAACACGCTTAGTGTGCTCGACGATGGCAGACGCATCCGAAGCAATGAAGAGCTCGATGGGCTGAGGAGTCCCGTCCTTGGAAATGAGGCTTCGAGATTGTCTGCGAGAGATCTTGGGGTCCACGGTAGGCAGTGCCAGATGAGAGGTGGTGGACGTGGGAAGTCGAACTGTGTTTCGGTGAGCATTCATGACAATGGTGAGATCAACAACTACGCTTACGGCTGTCGACAGCCTTGGATTCGGCGTCCGTACCAACAAATTCGACATCGACAAAGTCAACGAATCTCTTATCGGTCTTCACATCGATAAGCAGAGGAGAACCACGGCGAGTGGTGACGATCTCATTGGGGAAGTGAACGTACTTGAAGACAAAAGGAGCCCTCCAGCTCCTTAAAGTCAGTCTTGATCAATACAATGAACGTAATGCGCTTGTCGGGCTGCGAGTCCCAGACGTATTGTGAGGATAGCGACAGCTTCGGTATCAGTGTCCGACTCGAACTTGTAGTACCAGTGTCTCTGCAGAACTTGCCTGATGGCAGCGGCGTTTGGTAACAATAAAGTTGTGGACGACAATGAATCCGTCGCTAGTACCAGCGCGGATGGGATGACAATTAATTGTCGAGGGTGGTCCGTTGGTGGTCCAACGCGTGTGGGCAATGAAGACCCTGACTTAGCTCCGGAGGAGGGGGGAGGTGACGGTGACACTGGCGAAGGTAAGGATCGAGTAACCTCGGGAGTGCACATCCGTGGCATCGACTTGCCCCCTTGCCTATCGTCGTCGTCTTCGGTGGTTGTTGAGTGGGGACATCAATAAACGACGACCGTCGCAAAGACAGCTTTGGCGACGGCGACAAGTTGCCACCGGATCCAGACCCTCTCAATGACGAAATGGGGACGAACCCAAAAGATCGCGGGTTTGGCTTGTCCATCGAGACATCGACATCTCTGGCGCGGAAACGTTCTGCCGTCTTGTTGTTGTTCCGTCCTTGTCGTGCAGGGGAAAGGAGAGGACCAAAAAAACTCGCTCTCCACAATCGGTGCGAGCTGCGACACCGTGGGCGACACAGCAAACGAGGAAGATAGTGGGTCATCCACCATCACGGCCAAAGGAGGAGCCGAGACGTACCATTGCTGTGCCGGTCTCGACCTTCCGCGACCCTATGCCCTTATGCGTAGACACATCTCCCTCGGATTACGCTCGCCCCCTCCTCCATCGATCAAATGTTGCGTACGCTCGTCCTCGTCCTGGTCCAGATCCCGTTCATGTTCCTGTTCGTCTTCTTACTCCTGTTCTCGCTCACGGCTAGTCGCCTCCCAGATACGCTCCCGATCCGCAAGCGTCAAGCTCGAGATCGCAAGCGATCGTGACGCAGAAGGTCCTCTCTGCGCATTCTGTGATAAAGTTATTTCGGAATTCCTTTCTCCACTAGGAACAAGCCACAGGCCAACATACCTTGCGCAAGATCGCGCTAAACGCGTTCGGAAGGACCATGTGCCCCGATGGACGTGGGACCGCGGATGCAGCTCGAAATTTGTGTTGCTCGCGTTCTTGTTGAACTCTACCGCGCATTGAGTTCCGTACGTAAACTTGGCAAGGCGCGCAGAAACACTGTGGTCGAGGTAAAAGGCGAGCGTGCTGTCCGAAATTCATTTGGGCGACAGTTGATGTGCTCTTGTAGCCTCGCAAAGAGTTAATCGCTCGCAGAGAAGCCTCCAACGAGAAAGACTGACTGGCGATCGTCAGTCTCTTCGTATCTCGGGCGAGGGTAGACATACATTGATCGGTTCGGTCGCCAGCGATTTTCCACAGCTGCGACAATGGGTTCGAAGAGGATTGCGATATCGGCTCTGGATTGCAGACACCTTGAATAGGTGAGCGACTAACAGAACACAATTTTTCTTACCCCGGAATTTCAAGTTGCCCAGACTTGATTGTTGAATGCAAGGTCGCGGCCCTTGATAGTTCCGGAACGAATGTAAGGTAGCTCAGCAGGAGTGCCGAAACGGTGCTTCGTTGTCTTATCAAACTCGCCCGTCAGCCTTGGGATGACAATTGATTGTCGAGGGTGGTCCGTGGGTGGTCCAACGCGTGTGCGCAATGGAGACCTGCGATGTGAAGACCGTTGAAGTATCCATGTCTGACTCAGCGACACGCTTGCGCAAGCTAGCGACCTTGCCGACCTCCTTGAAGTATTTTATTAAGCCTGGTTGGTCGCCATCGATGCCGAGACCGGCCGGATCATAACCACGATATTCCTGACGAGCAAGTCCATTGCAAAGACTCGGAATCTCCTTGGTCCTATAAACGTATCTATTAGCACTGGTAGTGCTTACCTTTGAGATTGGTTCGTCCACAGTCCAAGTATCTGTAAAACATTGATTGTGATCAGCGCACGCAATTGGGATCTCACCTTTCTCTGAGAAAAGTTGAATAAATGCAGCTTCCAGATGGGGGAACTTTGCGGTCGTCGAGTTCTTCGAGCCTGTTCGAGTTGCACCTGCCCAAAATGAGGTAGCCAACACAGCGGCACTGAGTCAGGTTTGAAAGTAGTGAACTCCCATACTTTCTTGCATTATATTGTGGAACGTGAGATTGTACGGTGAAACTTGTCAAACTCACACCCGAACTTGAAATTTGAATGCTGAAGCGCTGATTTCCAAAGCCGGCGGTCCGACAGAAACGGACCTGGGCTTTGGATGTAATTCAAGCGCTACTCGACAACCATTCCCGTTGGATTTCCCTTCTCCACTAACTCACCGCCATCCGTCACGGTGTTCGTTGAGGCAAGCGTCAAGTCTCTCGCTTGGTTCATTTACCACAAACGTGCGAACGTCTTTTGGAAAGCATGATCACATTACTCCGGCAGCTGACAGTCTCCCTCCATTTTTCTTACCTAGTAGCAATGCGCAATGCATCATGATGGCGGATGTGACTCAATCTCTTAGACGGAAATGAGGGAAAGGCCAATTTCACAGCCTATCGAATGATTCATTTGATTACGAGGATAAGGTTCTAAAAGAAAAGGAAAAGCCGGAGTTTCCTTGTGGCCTCCGCCTTAGCGTATTGTGTAGGACTAGACTTGTCAGTTGCTACGCAATAACCACGCTTGTCCAAAAAAAAAAGAAAAGGAAAAGCTGTACATTGAAGTGTAGTACGTATTACGACAATGGTAGTTGCAGTGTTGTGACGATGTAAATCGCTTGTGGAGTTCTGGGGTTCAAACGTTCACCTGTGGTCGTT
>JBBPOM010000066.1:0-58981 GCA_038091455.1 Leccinum uliginosum
GAGTTCGTATATTCCATAGCTGCAAGTCACCTTCGCTGCTGCCTACTAGTACTTTGTTCAGATAAGTTGCGGGATGTAGTAGAAGTACTGCTGTGAAGCCGATATCAAACTGGATGGCACAAGAAAACAAAGGTTCTAGAGAAGTAAAATGAGACTCGTGAGGGACCATTCGACGGACTACCCTCACCATCGCTTGAAACGTCCCATACAAGCATTCGACTACCATCCTCGGTCAAGGCAAGCAAGAGAGATCCGAATATGACCATAGAAGCCACTGGGGATCCAAGAGGATTTGCAATTCGAGTGATCTATCATATAGTTGTTGGTAAAATTCAAACACATTGAACACACATACCTCTTTTCCTCTCAAATATTTAACGACATAGACACCCGTCGCCGCAAATATTGCATCGCCTTCCATGACTAGTGATGAAATTGCGTCTGGTTCCACCGGGCCTGTACACCGAAGACCTTCAGAAGACCCCACTGGTTTCAACACGCGTGTACTCACCAACAAATAACAAAGTCATCTTCCCCCCCTCCCAAAGTGCCCATGATCTGCCGAGGCATGTAAGGAGATGAATCCGCGGGCCTTCGGTAGCACCCTTATGAGAACGCGTTTGCAAGTAAAATGGAATGTGATTCGTGACCAGTCCAAGTGCGCGGAACGGAGCGAATAAGCCATCGCCGTTTACTTTTTGAGAAGTCCTTGACGGTACAGATTTTGTGGAGGTACGAATCCTTTTTAGAGGACGTCCCTTGACGTCTCCGGGCTCTGCAAATTCAGCCATCACCTCGAGCGTATCTCTGCAAAAGTGGAAAGTTGCAGATTCAAATCACCGTACAGTCATCACGTGACTGATCGTCACTACGTCCGAGTCGTACTAGTCCATTTCAATGTACTCAGACTTGATCGTCATGTAATTATTATATCCGTAAGACCAACATGAACTGCGGCAATCTCATGCATACATCTAGTTCGATCAAATAGCGTTACAGTAATGTTCACCGACCAGCGTATCTAATCCAGGGCTTACACTACCTGTATTACTCAAGTAACTGGAATTGTTATGACGTCTATACAATTGTCTCTCCTCGTACAGTTTCCCCCCCGAGACTGGGTGCCGTTTGTTTCGTAGGATTTGATTCGTCATTGATGGATGCTTCTTCCACCTTGATAGAATTCGCTTCACCGCTGACCATTTGCATTGCCTCGCTTTTCTCGGTATCACTCATCTTCTCCGTGCCCTCCCGAACAGTCGTCCGCTGCAGTGAATATGCGCGGATAAAGACAATAAGAACAAGGCCAAAAGCTGACAGTGGTGTGTTCACAAGCCAGATCGTACTGATCGAGCGAGCGTAGGCTTGTGTCACTGCAGCCCTCAGTGTCATATCCTATAGCAGATGAGTTTGAGGTCAGAAAGCGTTGTAATCATCAAGTCCACATACAGGAATCAAAGCTATTTTCCTAATACTGTCGTTGATCGAAGCGGCGCTGGCACTGATAGTAGTAACCCCTGGGATGTTTTTCAACCTTGCTTGCAGGGTACTCGAGATGATGGCTTCTCCGACTGTGATACCAATTGTACCACCCAGCATACTTGAGTATACGTGAGCCTGGAGTCTCTGAAACGTACATGCCATCACGTACCGCGCAAAGACCAGTGCCCCTGTGCTCGTGGCCATGTCTTTGATAGGCATAGCAGCTTGAAGTCCAATGAGCGGTGTCTACCGATGATATTAGGAAGAATAGGCTGTGAAGGATGGAAGACACGGCATACCTGGAACAGGCAGCCAATGCCAAGGGCTGCAACGAGTGGGTATATTTCCTGGGTAGCACTGCAAATGCGATACAGATCTGGCGCAACCCTCGAGGAACATGCACTCACATGCTAGATGTACTGTCCAGCATAATCATGAGGCCCCATCCAATGGTCATCACGACCCAGCCAAACCACATGATTGGACGGTACGACCCAGTGTGTGAAACAACCACGCCCGAAAGTGCCGCTTGCAAGGCACCACCAAGGGAATATGGAAGCATCCTATTGAAGCAGAAATAAGTGATTTCGTATGTACCCAGGGAACTGGACCGACTTGACACCGGAGGTAGTGGCCGAGGCACCGAGAACTATGTAAGGTTGTTAGCCATCGACATAGAAAAAAGGGAAGTAAGTAAATGTGCCTTGATAGTACATCGGTAGATAGCTGAAGAATACTCAGTACTGAAGTCGACCCACAAAATGAAAAGCGTACTATGAACCTATTCGCAAAAAAGTAAATGACACGTCAATGACTTTCGGCGTGGATTGACATACCCGTAAAGAAAACGATAGCGTGCAAAAACACGGAGACTAGAATCAAGCCCGTCGTGCGAGTCTACAAAAAAATCAGGAACCTGCAGAAGGAAAAGGCTACACACGAGCCTTGAACAGTCGCGGCGGAATGATCGCAGATCGCTTGGTATATAACTCGTTGACCCCAAAGATCACGAGCAATAGACCTCCGATGACGAGGAGAGAAATGGTTTCCGCATTTTTCCCTGGGTAGAATTTAGTCTTTCAGCAGGCTATCTACCACGGAGTTTACATACACATAGTTTCGCTCGAATTGAACCCCACTAAAAGGCAGACGACGCCAGCGACCACAGTGACCAGTCCGACAATGTCAAACTCCCTGGCATGCTCGCGGAACGATTTTCCCTGATGCGGATTGAGGTTCAGGAACAAGAATAGAAGAACCCCTGCTACGCCGCCAGTTGGTCTATTTCAAAAATCAGACGATTCATCAAATTGGAGGAAGTCTCTGACAAGTTGATCCAGAAACACCTTTGAACCTAGTCAACAATGAATCTGACCCCTCAGTTGGATGACATACCACCTCCACGAAACATGATCGGTGAATACCTGATACAGATACATGGGTTAAGCCAAAAACAGTGCTTCGCCAGAGGTAGACTTACTCCGCCGACGAGCGGTCCCACAACACTACAGGGATTGAGAAACCTCTGTTAATCATCAAACACACCACTCACCTTGCAATGCCCCAAGTAGCGCCAATAGCTCCTGCATATTTTCCTCGGCTAACAAGTCTGAGAGAGCGGGAGGCAAGCAAGAGCATAAGACTTACTCCTTGAGAGATACAATGTCTGATATAGTGATCTGGACCATTTGCATGATGCCACCCCCACCTATTCCTTGCACGGCACGGCAAACTATGAGCCACGTCATGTTCTGGGCGGCACCACACAGTCCTGATCCAAGCTGGACACGGTGTTACATTTGCGTATTGATTGCGCCGAGTAAATTACAAACCAAGAATACGATGATGGATCCGTACAAGACTGGCTTGCGGCCTGTCAATCCAACAAGTGAGAGGGATGGGATAACAAAAGCGAAATAAACACAAACCAAACATATCAGAGAGTTTTCCGTATAACGGTCCCAAGGCCGCAGAGGCCAGCATGTATGCGCTAAAACGAGGGTCAGGTCAGCGACGACGACGAACGTTGAGCATACCTCCCAACCCAACTGTAGTTGTTTCCTCCACCTAAATCGGCTACGATAGTGGGTAATGCAGTGGCTACGATGGTCTGCACGCGGTGTCAGGCAAAATGCAAAGGTAAGATTGGTAAAGAGATACCTGATCGAGTGCAGCGAGGAAGGTAGAACACATGAGGCCAAAGAAGACGATCCCGAGGCGATTTTTTGGCACAACATGCAGTTCGTCCTGCTTCCAGGACGCTCCTGGCTGAGCCTTTGGTGGGGATTCCTCAGCCACGGAAACTGACGAAGACATGGTGGGCGGGAGTTGGGGAGGGAACAAAGGAGACGCGGTGGGGTATGGGAGCGAGGACAGGGAGAGTCCTGGACTGGGTGAGTAATGCGCATAGCAGTATTCTTAGTGCCTGGCACTTTTCCTGAAGGAATACTTGGGTGACCTCGATCTATGCGGGAGTGGTCATGCCGACAAGCCGAAATCATTCAAGTTGGATCACACGCCCCGCCGGATGCCCGAATGTCCATGCGGAGACACCGAGCGAATGATAGAATTACTCTGCACGAATGACTCACAGACAGAGCCAGAACATGTGAGGCGAATCGCTAAGGGCAATGTGCGATTCACAGGTATGGCAAATATGTCTCCATTACATGTGTAGTCATTTGGTGGCCTGACAATGGAGGGTAAAACCACAACTGGGCACGTTGCAAGTGCAAGTCAACCACATAGCTTACCAGTATGTCAACGCAAGACATGGTGATCTCCATTGCATGTGTAGTCATTTGGAGGCGAATCGCTAAGGGCAATGTGCGATTCACAGTCTCCATTACATGTGTAGTCATTTGGTGGCTTGGAAATGGAGGGTAAAACCACAACTGGACACGTTGCAAGTGCAAGTCAACTACACGGCATCATCAACTGGTAGCTTACCAGTATGTCAACGGAAGACATGGTGATTTTTAGAAATAATTCACGGGAGTCGTAGTGACCTGGCCAAATCTGGCAACCGCGCTCAGTGGCACGGAAAACC
Source organism: Leccinum uliginosum (assembly GCA_038091455.1). Lineage (NCBI taxonomy): Eukaryota > Fungi > Basidiomycota > Agaricomycetes > Boletales > Boletaceae > Leccinum > Leccinum uliginosum. Next base: position 4,532 of record JBBPOM010000066.1, read on the forward strand.
TTATCTCAGCCGTCTTGATTTCTTCTTCTTGACTTTGTTCAATTTGCCTCTCTCTCTCCTGTCTACATAGAATACTGTAGTTTCAGAAGATGACTGAACAATCGATCCCTACCTTCAAGCTCGTTCTGGGTAAGTCAGCATGCCTGCTTTCCATGTCGTGGTTTATTTGAGGACTGATTTTTACCATGCTCAATCGATGCCCTGATTCCCTCACTTCGCGTCGCATTTTATCGTCGCATCCCCTTCTAAAATTTTCTTCTCATCGCTCCAATACAATTTTAGTTGGCGACGGTGGCACTGGGAAGACCACCTTTGTCAAGGTAGAGTCGTGCCCCGATGGTAACCTTTGACCCGATCGCATGCTGATCCTCCCATCCACATAGCGCCACCTTACTGGCGAATTCGAGAAGAAATACATCGGTATGCATCAATGTCATGCTATCGATGTTCATGTTCCTCATGCAATTTGTAGCTACCCTCGGTGTTGAAGTCCACCCCTTGACTTTCTCAACCAATTTCGGCACCATCTGTTTCAACGTCTGGGATACTGCGGGTCAAGAGAAGTTCGGTGGTCTCCGTGACGGTTATTATATTCAGGGTCAATGTGGTATCATCATGTTCGACGTTACCTCGAGAATCACGTACAAGAATGTGCCCAACTGGCACCGTGATCTCGAGCGTGTCTGCGAGAATATTCCGATCGTTCTTTGCGGAAACAAAGTCGATGTCAAGGTAAGTTGGTGGGACCGTTATTCTCCCAAGATCAGTCTCACCTACTTGATGTTTCAGGAACGTAAAGTAAAGACGGGTGCTGTTACCTTCCATCGCAAAAAGAACCTCCAGTACTTCGAGATTTCTGCGAAGTCGAACTACAACTTCGAGAAACCTTTCCTGTGGTTGGCAAGGAAGCTGGTCGGGTAAGTCCGGTACTAGCCATGGTTTGCATCAGTCCCTCAAACTTTCTGTTTCAGAAATCAGAGCCTTGACTTTGTTGCTGCACCAGCTCTTGCTCCCGCTGAAGTTGTTCTGGATGCAAGCATTATTGCCCAATACGAAAAAGAGTTGAAGCAGGTGAATCGTCTCTATTGTGTGATCGCTTGAGTGTGTCTGACCCAATTATCAGGCTGAGGCTGTCCCTCTCCCAGAAGAGGAGGAGGATATCTGAACACGATAATGCATCTTCATATGTGCTCGGGACGACTATGATCTCGTAGTCTTGTGTCACTCATACCGGCCCACGCGTCCTTTTATTCATCATCTGGCTCTGTTTACCCACTTTTTTCCGACTCGCAATAGTTCATCATCTCTTTGTTGTGATCATACACAAATCATACATTCTGAGCGCGCTCGTAGCCCCTATGATGGTAGGGGAAGTAAGTCGTTGAAATGGATGATTTTATCAAAGTCGTGATATTGCTCATGGATGAAAGCATCCTAGTTTTGCAAGAGACCCCCGTAGTGCCTTTTGAGTAAACAGAGCGCAGCCCAGCAATAGCCCTCGTTTTTCGAGGGCTGTGAGCCGTAGAACCCCATGTCCCTCATCTAAAAACTGTTCCCGCGTTTCCTGTGGCCAAGATAAAAAGGCTTCAAGAGTTGTCTGATCTTTGACACCCAACTCGGCGAAAGCATTGAGATGGTGCTCAAGGCTGGGTGCCAAGGAATCCAGAAACTCCCTCAAAATAGGATCACAGTCCTGCTATAATCAACTGAGATATTCTATCGTGCCACAAAAATGGACCTACGAGCATATCTTTCTTGTTTTGAGGTTTCTTGGTGGGCTGTGCCATGTGAGAAGTGATCAGAACTATAGGAAGTTAGCACAGCCTGGATACGAAAGAACTAACCGTGTTGTGAGATACGCATGAATTTTGCGCTCTCATTTTCTTGAGTTCATATCTTGTACATCTGAGGTGAGGTCGCCTCGTATCCACATATCTCTTGAGATAGACGCGTGCTGGCCAACAAGCCTCATACTTGATCAACCATGGGAGAGTGGTTTTGGCCTGGAGCAAGGCTGGCAATCAGTCTAAACATGATTGATAGCATACATACATACATTGGCAATGAGTCGGTCCACTCGACCGGGAGATTGTTCTTCCACGTACTTGAATGGATCTAAGTGCTGGCGACACAGAGCCTGGATGGTTGTCTACCACAGGCATCTGAATATCAGATATAACGTGTGGGGCGATGGAACAGACCCTTAGTTCCTTGTATTCCTTTGATTTTGGCTGTATTTCAGCAGCCTGGAGAAACATCAAAGAGTCCCGGTTGACATTTTGGTACAAGGCCATTGAGGCAGGGCATGGAAAGGGGATTACGCGGGTAGGGTTACACAGGCTAGATTGCTCTGCAGATCCATATTTAATTATACCAGGAAGAGTTGTACGTGGATATGCATACCTCGCATCGCGATCGCAGGACTGGAAAGGCCATCAGTGCAAGGTCAGATAAGGAAGCGGGGAAGATACACACGTGACTGATAGCTGAGTATGTAATGGAGCTGCACAGGCCTGGCAATCGCTTGTGTCGTTTTTCGATTCATGATGCCCGTGAAGACGTCTCAATCCATCTGCCCACAACCAGACCCGGATTTCGAGGATGACATCGACATGCAACTACCACACCCCCACCCTCCCCCTCCACAACCCACACCACCATCGCAGCCCGCCCTTTCCATACAGACGACGGTAACTTCTTCCAAATCGACTCCTCCTCCGAGTCAAAAGCGCTCTCCCTCAGATGCTGTCTCTCGTGGTCGTACCCAGAGATCTTCCATACCCGTGCCCGCACCCACGCCAGACCCCACCACAGACATTACTCGCCTGCGTGTCCGCGCTCAGCGCCACCATTGCCTGTATCCCGGAGCGACCTTTCAGGGGACACAGAAGAGCGGTAGGAACAGCTACGACGTCAACGTCACCATCGTTGTATGTTTCGCCTATCTCGTCCGCCCCACCATGCGCTAACGTGCTAAAGGACGTCGACTTTTCTTCCTCGTTCCTATGCGGATACCTCCGCATACGCGGCCTAACCAACGATTGGCCCGAGTTGACGACGTACTTTGACGCCGAAATCATTGGAAGCCGCTACGGCTTCCTGACCCAAAAGTGGGGAGCCAGCGAACAGGAAGATATGGTCCATTGGCAACGTTTCCCTGCTTTCCGGCATGTCAAGAATGAGCTCAGGAGGCCCCACTTGACCATGCCTGATCGTGATCGGGGGGCTGTCTTCATGAGATGGAAGGAAAGATTCCTGGTCCCTGATCATAGAGTACAAGATATCAATGGCGCAAGTTTTGCAGGTACTTTCTCGTTCAATCTCGCGAACAGTCGATTGTATCTGTAACATTCACGCTGTCTTTGACAGGTTTTTATTATGTTTGTGTGGATTTCAATCCTCAATCTCCAGCAGCCAGTGTACGCTCTGCTGCTCAATCTTTCCCCCTCTGTACAGAGGAGTGTGGGGAAGGTGATTTGCTGACGTCACCTTCCCCTGGTAAGCTAGAATCTATTCCCATTGGTCGTCGCCGAGATTCTAGTGTCCGACGAGGGGGACGTGGGTCATCTATTGGCCCCCGTTCCCCACCGGCTGCTTCCATGAGCGGCTTTTACTTTCATCAAAATTCTGAACCGTGCGTAGTGTCTCCCTTACCTTGGAATCACCTCGGCTGAGCGTGCACGTACGTATGTCAGGTATCAGCAACTCTCGCTGAGTCACGTTACCGAGCGCTCGAGTTCTTGCTTCGAGTTTCGCTAAGGACTGTGGGCGATATATCCCATTTAATAGCCCTGGCACGTCCCAGGCTTCGTCTTGATGTCGAATGTTGGTGCGCCTGTACAAGTTGGATAGTAAATGTGTGAACTCTTTGTTTTGTTTAGTGTTACCCCTTCATGGCATCGTACTCTACATGTATTCCTTGTTTTCATTTGCAACAGTGGTTATTTAATTATTTTTATAAATGACTGTTTGAACGGAAGGAATGAGCAAGGCTGGTTTTCCTGAGAGCCAATTGGGAGCGTCCGGATACCGGCCCGATATCAAGCAACTTTTCATTCTCCAGCCTGTCAACTCCGTTGCTCAATTCAGCTACGGCAAATATCGGATGGGACCCCGAGTCGTACCAGCTATGCACAGCTGGCCGTTGTGGGACGCCGTCACGGTGCTAGTTATATATCAACCCGCAGAGTCGCAGACCATCTGCCACTGTGACAGCGGCGGTCATGATTATATTGATCGTCATGAGCATCTCTTTAGCACAAGGTGCGCCATTTGTTAATGATTCTCTAGGTGCCAGGTTCTTCGATTTGTGTCGTGTTGCGGCGGTGCGTCGGGCTTACGCTCTGGGATTACTAGCATTGCCAGAATCACTGGCAAAAGACCTCGAGGGGCCTGAGCTACATTTCACCAATGAGTCTGAGTCGTGGTGGGGCGTCGGGTCCATATCACGCGGTCTGCACAAGTCGGACACATCATACATCCGGTTCATACTCGCGACAGCTCTCACACAAGAAGCTATGCAGGGATACCAAAAGGCGTTGAATGTGGGTGGCACCCTGGAATTCGGGAATAATTACTGACGCCTAGTGCGTGGCTAGATCCGTTCCTGTGGTCCTGCCTCCCGCCAGGACAACTCACCTATCCTTGTGCGTCCCGTCCGAAGCACCCCAGAGACCTTCCGAGAGCTAGGGATGCGGCTCTGGCGTTGCTGGGCACTGGTACTCCCTTTCCACGGAACTGAACCTTCATTGGAAAAATCATTACATCTCCCAGCCGGAGATCCAAGGGTATTGGGAGTACGTATTTCAGAAACACGACCTCTCCTCGCACATGACATTCAATACGCAAGTCAACCTCGTTGAATGGGATGAGAACGCCAATGTGTTACAAGCTTGTAGACACGGTGTCAGGGAAGACTACGTTTGCCGAAGGCTGGGGGGCATTTACGTCACCTTTATTCCTCTTCAAGGAAGGACGCCGTGCTAGGTTTTAGGAACTTCAGACTCGGAGGTCTCCAGAGTCTGGCATTCTTCGCAGTGGAGGCAGGGTGTCGATCTGAAGAACAAGCGTGTCTGTGTCATCGGTAATGGGTGTTTTGTGTATACGGGCTTGCTCACCTCGTTGGTCAAGGTCCTTTCTGACGTGCGCTCACGGCATGGCATGCAGGGCGCAATTCTTGCCCGTGATCTCTGAAGAGCCAACGACGGAAGTGATTAACTTCTGCCGGTCTCCACAGCGGTTTGTGATTCGGGTAGGTTCTTGTGTGCTTCGCTGAGTACCGAGTCTGATCCGAGTCAATGGAACAGGGACAATACAGATATCCTGAGTGGATCAAGTCACTATGCGTGTGCGCACGTCCTCCTGCTCGTGAGCATATCGCGCGTCAATTATGATTAGCGTACGCCCTGCCTAGCGGCTGCTGTATTGACTCTCGGGCCAAATTTTCTAGTCCGACCTCACCTAGTTCATTTACAAGAAGAACAAGCTCTCATTTGGCAAGATCGTGCGAATGGTAACCGCATTCAGAGTTACTTGAACTCCGTTATTGATGGAAGCACAGTTGATGATCCAGTACCTGAAAAATGCCGCGCCAGCGGATAGCGTGGATAGGATGATCCCTGACTGTCGCATGAGTGGGTCATATCTACCCGTTCGAAGGGCCAATTACAAAATTTACATACAGCCCCGGAATGTAAACGGATCATCGTGGACCCTAGTTACCTCGCTGCTTTGCACAGGCCATATATCCAGCTGAAAGGGACACACCGTTCGAGAAATTGTAGAAGACAGCAAGCAACTTTCCATTGGAGAGAAGATACCGCTGGATGTGATGGTCTTTGGGACGGATTTTTATTCGGCAGTATTCGATCTTGATGCCGACCGCCGCCGTTCACTTTGGAGGAGTCGATGGGATTACGCACGATCAGCATTGTGGGGCAGCTGGATATTACGGAACCGTGTATCCCGGTGCTTCTGAACGTGTTTAGTAACTGTTTGGAAGAAGGTGAGTCGGTCATGATGAAAAACGGGTTAGGAACGGCGCAGGCCCAAATTCTGCATTAGGGCATGCTTCCCTCCAAAGTGCATGTGTTGCGGAATCACGCGGTATGCACATACACAGGTAGATTGAAACCAGTGGTGTCCATCATTCAAGGCGGTGAAGTGGCCAGGTCCGCAAGCGAATGGAAAATACGATTTTCCTGAGCAGTTTTTCGCACTACCATAAGGGGGGTCGGAACCTTTCCGGGATGGCAGACTTTGCTGTGGTAGATGGCTGCGAAGGCCGCGCTGGACGGATTTCGAGGTGCTGGGTCGGAGATGGATCTGGAGGAAACAAAGGTGAGGCCGGTGAGGGCTCAGGGCGGGGATGTAGCGGAGGTGGTTGTAATAATACGATTTAATTGATCAAGTTCGGTTTTGTCCGATCCATTCTTCACCGCGCAGGGCATCCGAGCCTCGCCAGTGACTGACTGAGTGGACGTCCCTCCGCTCAGGTTTTTTTTTTTTTCTTTTCTTCTTTTCCCCTCCTTCTCTACCAGTACCACTCAGTAATAATTATGGCTTCTCACCCGTCCGGCACCAACAACGTCGTCGGCGTACACTACCGCGTTGGTAAGAAAATCGGCGAGGGTTCTTTCGGTGTCATCTTTGAAGGTATTCCACCGTCCTCTCCTTGCCCTCCTCCTCCAACTCCGTCTCAGGTACAAATCTCCTCAACTCTACCACCGTCGCCATCAAGTTTGTTCGTCCGCAGCATCTCCTCTTCCTCCCCTGCCTGCTCATCATTCCTCCCAGGAACCCCGCAAGGCCGAGGCTCCCCAACTACGTGACGAATGCCGCTCGTATCGCATCCTCGCCGGCTGTCGTGCGTCTCTTGGCCATTCACACTCCCTTTGTCCCCCATCCACTGACATCGCCTCCAGCCGGCATACCTCAGATCTATCATTTCGGACAGGAGGGTCTCCACAATATTTTGGTCATCGACCTCCTTGGACCCAGCTTGGAAGACCTCTTCGACATGTGTGGGCGCAAGTTCTCCACCAAGACCGTCTGCATGGCCGCAAGGCAGATGGTGCGGTACCCGGTCCCGAACAGCAGACATTGTCGCTCAACCTGATCTCTTAGATCTCCAGAGTGCAGACCATTCACGAGAAAAATCTCATATACCGCGATATCAAACCTGACAATTTCCTCATCGGCCGCCCCGGAACCAAGGCTGCGAACGGTATGCTCCGTCCTTGGCATCGGCAAGACCCAGTTCCTGAACGAGGTTTCCCGCAGTCATTCATGTCGTCGATTTCGGCATGGCTAAGCAATACCGCGACCCCAAGACGAAACAGCACATTCCTTACCGCGAACGGAAGAGTCTTAGCGGCACGGCACGATATATGAGCATCAATACCCACTTAGGACGGGGTGCGTCGCAGTTGTTGGTCATCGGTCTGCCGCATTGCTAAGCTTTCCACTTGCCAGAACAATCGCGAAGGGATGATCTCGAGTCTCTTGGCCATGTCTTCATGTACTTCCTGCGTGGCAGCCTGCCTTGGCAAGGTCTCAAAGCCGCAACCAACAAGCAGAAGTACGAGAAGATCGGAGAAAAGAAGCAGACAACGCATATTAGAGAGCTTTGTGAAGGCTATCCAGGTCGGATAACAAGTTTGGATGCTTCAGCATTTCAACTGATCGATTCTTCTCAGAGGAATTTGGTATCTATCTCAACTATGTCCGCAAACTTGGTTTCGAAGAAACTCCCGACTACGATTTTTTGCGGGAATTGTTCACAAAGGTCATGAAAAACAACAACGATGTCGACGATGGTGTCTACGATTGGAACCTGTTGAACGGTGTGTCTAGGCGTACCCTTCTTTCCTTAGCTCATCCGACTCTCAGGTGGCAAAGGTTGGGAGGTCTCGATGGTGTGTCATTATGATACACAGTCAGTCGGCTATAAACTCAGGACATGACATTTTTAGGGTCAACAGCCGGTCCCTTCCTTGATACCGAATGTGCCGCTCGCCCAGCCTCAGGATCGTAGACGGGATATGGAAAGACAACGCGATGTCGAGTGGAGAAGGACGTCACAGCCCAACCCACAAGTAATTCCTCCCTCTCCTGCACTTGTGCGCCACGGATCGAAACAGCGTAGAGCCCCAAACGCGCTTACGCCTGGTGTTTGCGGCACCACGCATGGCCAGGCCACACCCTTGTCTGCGGCTGCTCAGGTCAACATTCCCATATCAACACCCCAACACCGAGCGAGCTACACCGGAGTTGTGCAACATCCATATGCGAACGCCGCTTCAGGCATGGAATACGGAAACGACGAAGGTTACCCCAACCAGCCTTACGGTCGTGCCTCTCCCATGGTGTCGACCGTTGGTGCTGCACCACCGGCGATCAGTAATGTTCGTGCACGAGGAAACGAAGTCGGTGTATCGCAAGGAGATGACTATCATGACCAAAACGGCGAATTCCAGGAACCCAAGTCAAGTTTCTGGAGAATCCTCACATGTCGATGCGGTTAGAGACCCCGCCCTCCACGCAGCTGTATCCCTTGCTCTCTGTTACCATGAACGTACATCGTCACACGTCGCCGGTCATTTCTTTGTCCCTTGAATTTTTTGATATACCCTCTTTTTAGTTGCGCCTTAATATCCGCTTCGCTTGGTCATATGGTCTTTACCAGGAAATGGTAATGCTGACATTTTCAGACACTGAAGACTTTGCTATCACAGAACCACAAAGAAATCACACCCCTTCTCCCCCCCCCTTTATGATCTGATTAGTGCTCTGCAGCTTAGTAGCAAACAGTGTTCAAGAAATCAGTTATGCGTGACATTGATAGAACATGACGCGTACGTCGACAACTAGTCGGACAGCAAAGCAATAGCATCGTTACGGAAGGGTAAAATTTTATGGGACAACGGAAGAGAGTTTGATGGTTATACAAGGACCTGAGGAGCCTCAAGTTGGCACTGCTAAATCTGTTCGTCGTTCTCGAGAGGGAAAAATCCATGGATATACTAAAATCTATCCATCATCAAGCGCTTGGCGGTACTACCCACTCATCCTCCCACGACAAAGTGCGGTGTGCACTGGTGTCCCCGGTAGAAGAGTTTGGCGGGGATGGGTTTCCATTCGGTACATCGCCCCGACCATGCGAAGATCGCCCTCGCCCCCTGCCCCTCCTGCCCCTTCCATTCGTTTGTCCTTGGGAAGCTCGTCTGCGACCATACTGCTGCTGAGGCATAGAGTAAGGCTGTGTTCGATTGCAATGCAAGTCATTACCGCCTCGCAACCTGAGGCTGCGAGGCTCCGTCGGCGTTCGACGACAAGGGGGCGTGGAATCGGTCTCAGCGGAGGACTGTGAAGATGTTTGGAGAGCCTCGATGGGAGGGTGGTCAAGCTCAGTGAAATCCATAGATCGGGTCCGGCTATCGGATGTGATATTCCGAGGTCGCCATCTAGGATGAGTGGAAAGTTCCAGGCGGAAACGTGGAGGGGGAGTTGAGGCTGGTGGTGGGGGAAGAAGAGGTGGTGGAAAGCGAGGAGGAGGAGGAGGAGGAAGCCTGGAAGGGTTATACCGCTTCTTGATTTCGTCCAGGTTTTCGCGATATATGTCACGCTGGCGCTTAATTACCTCCGCTTGATTGCGCAGATCACGGTTTTCTTCTTGCAGTTTAGTAATACAACTGGTCAGGTCCTCGGAAGGTTGGATATCTGAAACACGTCGAGTGAAATTAATGTTTTTCTGTACACCGAAATCCCTATACTGAGGTTTCGTAGGAGGGCTGACAACACCATCGATAATAGGGGGAACTGCATCGGGAGAAAGAGGGGTAGAAGAAAGACGAGCAGAACCAGTGCTATTGAGTTGAAATGTCTGGTTCAGTGCGTTGGCAAGAATATTGTTTTGGGGTGTAACATCTCGGACATCAAGGGGAGAGAGGATGCGTTTGAAGGATCGTGACGGCCTTGCAAGTCGTGGTGTAAGGCTCTGCTTCTTGCTGCAGCGAGGGGTCGGGCTCACCGAGAAGCAGGACCTTGGGAAACTTTTCTCTTTCTTTTCGATGGTAGCCGGCCCGACACCCCTCTCGACAAAGACTCATTAGATCCGGCGAGTCTGGCGGTATCTGACGACAAAGAGATAGTAGTGATCCGCTGTTGAGACAAAGTCTTGTATTTTCTCCTATCATACCCCTTGGGCCGTCGAATTTCGACGCAATCGAAGACCAGCTTTGGTCTCAGCTGTGAACCCGTAGAAACCGATGGGGAAAAGGAAAGCTCCGTGGTACGTTGTCCGTCCAGTGATTTCAAAATCGAGGGGGAAAGGAATGAGAGCGGTGAAGATTCCATCTCGGGTGGGAGCTCAGTCAGGTCACTGAGGTTATCTATGTCGTCGAAAAGAGATCCAGCTGGAGCAGCTTGCGTGGAGATTACAGGCGAGCAAGCACCTGAAGGGAAGCAACTGGAATCACCGTGCTGTTTTCGAATGTTCGCATCTCCGGGGCTGTAAAGCGCTTGGAGTGTAGCCAGTTCGGACGAGGAAGATGATCCCGGATCAATGGCGGGCGGGCGGAAATGAGGAATGACGACCGATAAGCTGGGCTGGCGGGGGGGTTGAACTGCATCCACAACTTCCGGAGAAATAGATGTTCGATGAGAATTGGAACCTCCATTTGCCGTTGGTATTGCCATATCTCTTGAGGGTGGATCATCCAAAGCGTGACCATTTTGTAGCTCGTCACCATGAATTTCATCAGGCAACCCAATCAGCGCTTTTGGGGGACTATTATTTATCTGCGCGTGATGTAGTCGACACAGAAGTGGACTTAGAATGATGACTAACCGGAATCGACGCTGTTTGCGCAAATCGGTCGTACCAACCAGGTTTAGTCACATCAGGTGCTATGGGCCTGCAGGTGGTAAAGGTCTTGGCCAGGTATGCAAGTCTGTGTGATGCATTGGGACGAGCGCCTTTTTGCTCGTCCTCGATGACCTGCTGTAATTGTTCTTGATACTGGGGCGAAGCATTGCGATGAAATTGGTGCCAAGTCATGTCCCCAACGTGATGCTCAGAAAGCATTATGGCATTCACTGAATGGATAGAATCCATATCCAGATAGTGGGTATAGCATTTGGAGACATGGCAAGGTTTGCAGTACACGGCTGCAGAAGCATGCACTGGGTGAACTGCACGCACTCGGCAACTCCTCGTTGCCTTGAGAGTGTCAACTACCGACCAGTCATTATGCAGGGAACAGAACACACCTTGGCGTCCATCAGTCGTCTTTGGAACAACTTGCAGGCAGCCTCAAATATATTGGCGTCTTGTCCGGAGAGCAACTTACTAGTTTGGATGAGAACGGGCTCACGTATGATAACATGCAACTTACAGTGGGTGTTCGGACAAATTCCCATACATATTAGTATAATCGTTGTCAATGCGTTGAATTGCTGTGATTGCCCGGTCCCTGATTGCCAGCAGGTCGCTAAAGGGTCGACATTGAACCGGCTCCGGTCCCCCACACTGGCATGTCCTGCCTTCCACGTAGCATGACGGACAAAGGACAAGACCGTCGCCAACCAGCAGAACATCAGCAGAGGCACCAGGAGCAGACGCGGGAAGACACGAGTCGCATTCAAAGAAACTCTGGAATATATCAGCCCCGCAAAAGTCACAGTGAAGATCGTCAGTGTGGGAGGCTTGTGAGTACGAAACGTGGGGCAACGAGTCGCGGGAATTTGAAAACTCGCTAGCAAGGATGTCATCGAAAAGCAAGATGAGTTGCTTCAGATTCTGTGCCGATGTGGGACAGGAACTACTTTCGGAACGCTCTGGCAAATTTTCCGTGAGGCCGGTGAAATGTTGCAAGGCATAAAATATGTTGCTCTTGACTTTGTAAATTTCTTGCCTGCATACTCTGCGCATGATAGGTCGACAAACGATGATTAGCATGTGACATGAAGCTCTTACCTGTGATAAATGGGAAGCTCATGCCACAAGGCGGCCTGCAGACCAACGAGAGACATGCGCGACCACGACGTTTTGATCGTGATTCCACCCTTGTTGACCACCTGGTGGCAACTCCTCGGAGGAACGAGTACTAAATCGCCCAACTGCTGTTCGGCGATATACACGTCAAAAGGGGCCTTTGCAAGTTCTTCGATGGTGACCACATGAGTTTCTAGGTCAACTTCCTGCCCTAATTGGTGAAAATACGCGGCAACCTGGGGAACCGCGGAAGTCTTTGTCATGAACCAGAATGCTGAACCAGCGTGCTCTGAAAAGCACATAAGATTTTGGCCAGTTGATGCACAAAGGTCTTTGTGAAACGGTGTGAATGTATCCCCTATTCCCGTATAGCACATGAGAGTCTGGACCTTGGCCTGCGCGATTGAGACGGGAGAAAGAAGAACAGAGGTTGACAGCAAACCTTTTCCGGAAGAAGCTCGAGGAGATTGTTTGGTCCGTTGAACAAGAGCTCGTCAGGGAGAGCACCTGACTGTGTGAGCCACGCAATCCAGTCCGCGGGACAATCACCATCTTTCCCATAGAGTCGCTGCTGTTCTGTGGGAGAGGTGGGTCCCTTTTCGGTACGCATACAAACAGGTTTGGGCTTACCGTTTGCACTCGCATATGCGGGGCTGTCGCGCAGTCTCTGTATGAAGTCGTCTAGGGTGATCTTGAAATCGGACCAGTCGTGTACATTTCGGACGGTTGGATCTTGGACGGTGTTGGGATCAGGATGAAAGAGGGGGAGATGGACGCGACTGACTTTGATCACCATTCTTTCTGAGCCAGTCGAGATTAAACAAAGCTCTTGGCCACATTGGATGTCTGTTCCAACCGGTGATAATCAAAGGGTTTCCATCGCGTTCGACGAGGGGGACGACGACGTCGACCTTTGCGTTCGGTGACGAGTAGTGCACGCGCTGTACGGGATGGAAATTGGGTGAGCTTGTGATGATGGACTTCAAGTCCCAGCCGAGCGTTGAAATGAGCGGGCGAGTATTTTGGCCCTGCATTGTGTACAAGGTAAAAAACCAACTGGCAACGCGAGCACGTGATCCGCGTCAACGTTGTCGTCGACGATGACCGAGCACGATTCAGACGTCGATTTCTGGGATTTCGTCGCTTGTGCTGTCTGCCATCTCCCGTTCTCTCCGCCAGACAGAGGCCCACCACCAGTGCCATTCTGGATCACAGAATGCGGCCATGTCTTGTGCAACTCACATCTCAGTCAGAACTTTCCTTGCCATCCAAACACACCACTCACGTCTTCGCACAGACCCAAATCAAACCTGTGCCAAGTGCGGTGACCAGGATATACAACTCATGCCCCTCCAGCGCAATGTATGCACCCTCTCGTCCATCTTCTTGCCTCCTGCTCGACATCTGCTAGATCGACCCTCCCATGTCAGATTGGTTTCGCTCCTTACCTCATGCGATCGACAGCATGGCAAATGCTGTAAAGGTAAGCACCACCAGACTCTCAAAATCGCTGCATCCGAGGTCTCTGCTCCCGACCCAGTTTCAGCAAGCGTCCCTCGCTGCGCTAGTGAAACATTATCGAAACCAGTGTTTGCAGCTTTCTTCGACTTGCGACAGACTTCGCAACGAACGTAGGTCGCTCCGAAAGTCAGTATTCTTCCGATAGAATTCGTACACAGCCAAAACTCCCTTCCAGGGAAGTCGAGGTTCAGCGGAGAGAACTTGACATGTACCGCACCAGGGAACCTGCATCCGATCAAATTCGAGAGCTGTCTACCCACCTGAACCACAATGGCAAGCGGCCCATAGCCGAACTACGAGGGTAAGCTACTATCCCCGCTCGCGTAACTCAACGCGAGGCAAATCTGTACAGTTCAGCCAAGACGAACTCGAGCCCAAGATCCATCCCGACACCGGTTGCTCCCTTGCGTCTTACTCGGCAGCCAGGGGAACACCCCAGCTTCACTCGACAGGAACCGTCTGGGCAAGGACTTGCAAACACGGTTGACAGACCTGGCAGCAGTCGGTTTGCAGAGCACGTCCTCGTCACTCCTCTTTCGTACATCTCTTATCGTTTCTATAGACAATTTGCGTTTCATGGACAGGACAGCTCCCGAGCGAGACCGTCGCGACATCCAGACGAACAACAATCGGCAGTCCTACAACAATCACGATTCACCGCGGGTCATGTTACGATGGCTCCGCCTCCTCCACCACTTCAGGGCAACCGCTTCAATTCAGTATCCGAACAGGCACACTTGCAAACCGATGAAAGGATGGAGAGCTCGAACTTTGAGCCACGCCGAGTTAACAAGATTTCTGAGAGCATGGGACCACCCCCGACTCCTCAGCGTCCCTTCTCTGCCGCGCTGCGAACACCGTCGAGAATACCCACGCAAGATGCCACTTTTCAATCCTCAACCTCGCAGACCAACCGATTCATTCCCACTTCATCCCGAACTTCTACCACGATGACAATCGCAACTAACGTCGGCAGAACGCCGGGAGGAAACCGCATGCCTTTTATGCCACCACAAAGTTCAAAAGGGTTTGGTTGATACGTTAGGTTTTGTCAAAATAAATGTATTCTTTGGCCCAAATTGCGGTGTAGTTAAGGGGTAGTAAGCGTGTGAGCGGCCAAGCGAGGGCAGGTCTCTCCAAAACTGCTGTGCCAAGTACTGCGGACAGGTCATATTTAAGCCTTGTCGCAGCACCCTCATTCCGTTTTCAAGATCATGGCGTACAAGGATCCATATACCGAGCAGCATGGGCGATATGACCCACATTACACTGAAGCACCCGACTTCAACCCCTACAATAACGCACAACCTTACCGAGCATACGACCAGGGCGGCTATGATCCATATACAGCGGCACCAGCAGGGTATCGGGACGACGCCAACAATGGCCAGTCTACAAACCCTGGAGGACCAGGCGAACGCAAGATAGAGAGCACCCAATATGATCAAGGAGCGTTCGCACGAGGTACCACTGGCAAGTGCGTGTCTCCCTTTGTAGAACCATTTTCAGAGCAGGGCGCTGAGATGCTGTTGTCATACAGGCGATTCCGCGATCTGAGACACTGGCGTTATGAGCACCACAGAGGTCTGTGGACCAAGGTATGCACCGCAGCAGCTTCGTCAATGGCGACGGTGCTCAATCTTCTAACAGGGTAGTCGAGGGGCATGCATCGGGCGGTTCTGTTGTTGCACTCTCATGATCATTGTCTTCCTCATCGTCGGCATCGTATTACCCCTTGCGCTGGTGAGTGAACTCTGGTCGGGGAATACAACATCGCTCACAAGACCCTCTTCAAGTGGGCTCGTCCTCCCAATATTGTAATTGGAAGCGTACAGTTATCTAACACAAGCGAGGTAACTGCATCTCACTACTATCGCTTGCATCCAATTAAGCGCCCCTATCTTCATAGATCCAGACTATCACCAACGGTGTTAAGCTCAACCTTGAGATCCCGATCCAGTACGTGCGAGGTTCCAGGTGCATCCTAGCTTCACACTCACTAGCACAATAGAGTCAGCAACCCCAATTACTTCAGTGTCTCATTCTCTTCGATAAAGGCGAATGTATGCATCTCCTGAACCAGGCCCCCTTGTATTGCTAACCACCCTCTTAGATTTACTATCCGATTAACAACACGCTTATTGGAGGAGGACAAGAAAATGGCATAACCTTTCACTCACATTCTAGCACAAACTTCTCTTTCCCATTCTCGATTGAATACACCACCAACATGACATCAAGTGCCGCGATCATTGCAGACTTGTTATCAAAGTGTGGCAGTTCAGCGTCGGACATCACTGTGGACTACGAGATTACGGTACCCGGAGTTCCGTTTGGCGCGCGAAATCTAGAAAGATCTGATCATTTTGTCTTCTAGCTTGGTTTGCGTATCATTTTCTTCACAGTCTCGCCGACGATAAGCAACTCTGCTAGTTTCCTGTGTCCTTTGACATCATCTGAGATCGGGGTAAGGTTTTTTCGAGACAGCACTGCAATATTCTCATGTCTTTTTTAGAGTCTAACGTCTGCGCTAACCAGTGGATTGTGATTCAACACCTTACTAGAATCAGCCTTCGCCGCCCAGACTTTTTCTACGACGTCATATATGCATCACACATGGACTATAGAATCACCGTATTACTTCTTTGTAGGCAACGTCCACTAATATGTGGCCTTCGATCGATATGTTGTATATAAAAAAACATAGTAATTGTTGCCAGAGTCCGAGTAAGAAACGTTACTTGAACTGGTCCAGGAATGCCACGTGAAGGAGAAACATTCCTACCTCGAATACACTCGGTGTTCTACGCGATATTCAATGTCAAGACTGGCCCAAAAATCGTTTTCCAGGTTCCCGAAGGCCTCATAGCACTGGCTGCGCCGGCAACCAGCTTGTCGGTGACTTCCTCGCCAAAGCCGTCCAGCGCGACCTTGGTCGAGGGGGAAGAGCACAAGCTATCCCGTCGATCCAGTTCTTCTTTCGTTTCACCGGGCGGCCAGCGTTCAGGCTCTCTACGTCACTTGCCTTCTCCGGGTCAGTACCGTTCCGCCTCGGCATCCAGCAGAACTCTCTTCAACTTCAACGACATATCAAAGTATGTTATTCCCCCAAACCCTCTCTGTGGTCGTCTCGTCATCTGTGCGACGGGAAATTACCGCATCATCGGCCTTCCCGTGTCCCTTGCTGGAAAGTATGAGCGGAATTTCTTCAGGTTCAACCTCTGTTTTGTCTTCGAACGTTCGGCGAACCTGAGCTGCTACGAACCCATCGTTCGGAAAGTCAGTCGAGTCTTGACGACCTGCGAAGTTTGTCTATTCGGGTCTGTTCCCCACCTGACGATGCACGCTCACCCGACTTGGCTTTACAGGAAGAATCGATGTTTCTTTCGAACCCCCATACGTCGTTGGCGATGTACCCCATCATCGAGCAGCTGTATGAGGACTTGAATTCGTATTCTGAGACTTCTATTCCGATTGACGAATTCAATTCTATCGAATTGAAGATCCTTCCGTTTTATCCAAATCCACCGTCGGTCAGGGATTGGCATGTGCCACTGGCACTGATAAACCTGTCGAAGAGAATGGAGGATAACTGGGATCTCACTATGAAAAAGGCAGGCCTGTGATCATTCGACTCGAATGCCACCTCATCGTCGATTTGCCCTTTAGGTCTGTCTATACATCAATGGCGTGAACCACGTCAGCCGCATCGCGCAGTTGGCACACTGTGACCTGGAGCTAACTCGTCAGGCGATCTCTCATCTCCTGTAAGTGTCGAGTCTTGCCAGGAGCTATCTATTTGTATGCTTATTCGTGCGATGAGATATTACCAAGTCGTCATGACCATTGACATATTTCAATATTCAAACATGTACACGCTGAGAAAGAACGTCCAGTGGCTCGCAGACGAACCTCACGTCAGGGACGAGTGTGGTCCCTATGTGACCAAGCCAGGTAATTTGCGAGATCTTGCTTGCATGTGCGTGTTTTTTGATCGGCGCACGCCAGGAAAGCCGGTCCCCGATTGGCCCAAGTTGTTATATCTCTACACTCGGTTGAGACCAGGACGGACCGTGTTCGAATGGATGGAGAGCCATGACGTCCACGAACTTGGCGTCGACGTCCGAAGATTCACTAGCTTCGGCGTCATAAAGGTGCGGCTGGCCACGAAGCATGCGTCTCGACGCTCGGCTTGATGTTCACTCGTTTGCTAGGGTTTCCTCCGCAGAGTTCACCGCTACCCGATTTTAATCCCAGAGTCCCCAACGCAACCGAACCGCAGACGCCGACAGAGTTTTACGTCGAACCCTTCTGCTGCTACACAGTTTGGAGCGCAGCTCACGAGCCCTCAGGCAGATTCCCATGATCCGCTCAGCCGCATTCGAGGGCGGCTTCCCGATGTATCGTTTGCCGTCCCAGTTCACGCCGAAGCGTCCTTTGGGTCGTCGACCAGAGAACCCGGCGTGACCGCAAGCGCGCCTCGAAGGATCAGCGCAGCGGAGAAAGTGTTGGAACAACTGCGCTCCAAAACGTTGCAGAGAAGTGGCTCAAACATCACTATCGGGCATCCACCGTCTTCGGAATTCCCGGAAGAGGTTGGCACTGCTGGCGAACGATTCAGCGGACGACCCAGAGTCAACTCGGATGGTCGTCGACATTCGGTATATCAACAGTCGGAGGTGTCGAACAGGGATGGACGTTTCTTGGGGTATGGGCCTTCTGTCGGATCCATATCCGCCG
Organism: Leccinum uliginosum; assembly: GCA_038091455.1. Taxonomy (NCBI): domain Eukaryota; kingdom Fungi; phylum Basidiomycota; class Agaricomycetes; order Boletales; family Boletaceae; genus Leccinum; species Leccinum uliginosum. The sequence goes on from JBBPOM010000066.1 coordinate 22,788, forward strand.
GGCGTCCAAGACCATCGCGTTCACCGTCTGCGCCGATGGTCCCACAGATTCATACGTCGTTTTCCCAAGGGTCGGGGCAATCGCTGTACGTGGCTGCGCCACCCCCTGAATTAGTATCTCTACTCGACGGAGAACATCACACGGACGAACTATCCACAAGGTTCGAGGCAGGCTGGCCGTTACTTCAGCAATGGCTTGCTGTGATCGGAGGCGGGCGAGGAGATGGAGATCTCGGCAAAGTGTCCATCATCTATCGTTGAGCGACCAGGAACTACTGGTTAGATATTTGTGTACATTTTAAGCAAGGGTTCGATTGACGTTGACATAACCGACTCCATAACATGAATAGATGGACTCCTTGCACGATTGATCAGAAGGGCGTGCGGATACTATTTTGAACGACGTTCCAAAGAATGTTTTGATGTCCCGGAGAAACTGCATCCTAAAAACAGGAATTTAAGAACCTGCTCCCCATCGAGAGCTGGAATATACTGACGTCCGGGGAGATGCTTCGCTCATTCGACATCGTCCGACGTCTTCGCTACCCAGGACCATCATCAAAAGGACGATGTTTTGGTGTTTTCGATCAATGCAGCCTCCACGGCGTATTTCCGCCAAGAGGGCGCGACTTGCCAGAAGCGCCACGTCCTCGGGAGTACCTCCGGGTTTAGCGACAGCCTCGGCGCAATGAATAGCAGATGTCGTGGACTCCGCCAACAGACTCAAGGCGTAGCCCGGGGATCTACACGGCAGTCAATCAAGGGAACTGTTAGCAGGCCGGGAACTCACTTTCCGCTCTCATCGCCCTTGTATACGTCGGAGTAGAGATAGATATCGGGTATGTAACGATTGAGGACCGAGCGACAAGAATCGATCATGCGATTGGAAAATTGAGGACTGACTCTTACGGCGTGTCTTTATGCGGGACGAATTACATGAGCGGCAGTTATGTGTGCACGGGCCGAGTACGACCTACGCGATGCCTCTTATTCGTTTGATTTTGCCTGGTTCGACAAAGTTGAGGGTCTTCACCTGCTTGACGATGGGGCACAGAAATTGGACCTCCCCACCGCCTTCTGGGGGGGCGCCGCGCTTTTTTATCTGTGGGCTTTTACTTCAGTCCAGCCTGCGGAGCTGAATCGGTACCGATAAACGAGCACACACCCTTAGCTCAACACCGTCAGAGATCCCAAAGAGCTGAAGGTGGGGGAGGGTCACTGTCCGGACGAGGTCAACCTTGGTAGTTCTCAGCGTCATCGAGGCAGTTTCTTTCGGGTGACGCACAGAAAGGTCCATGTCATCCGTGGTTATCCCTCGCAAGGTGATTTGAAACGGTTTTTTCGAAAATGGCGCGATCATGATCAGTGGCTCGAGAAAGTATCCCACTGCACGCGAGAGAGGGCATTCGTGGGTCACCGATCCGCCAGAGATGATTCCCGGTTTGAACAGGACGGCAGTACCTAGCGCGATTTTGTCAACGGGATGTACCTTGAAAATGTCTGCACTCGTACCAGTAACGGAGATGTCGACGACGGTGCCATTTGTCGCTTTTTCCAACAAGTGTAGCAAACTTATTTCGTAGTCTAAGATGTCGTGACGACAAGACATGTAGCAAGGATGCAAAACAAACCTTGCAAACCGGGATTCTTGTCGTCGGACCTGATCTTTTCTATTCTGACTGGTTTTCCGCTGAGAATTGATAGCACCAAGCGTTGCCGTAGGTACTGAGGACCACTGAAGCTAATTACCTGGCCGGTCTGAGCCATCCCTGGTATGCTTACATAACCAATAACATACTAGATTCATCATTTACAACAACTTCTAGACGTTCCTTAGACTTTGTTCATTCAACATTGATGACGACCGACTCGCTGCATGTCAACGGATCGCCGACATCGAGCGACTGGCAGGATCGCTATATCCACATCGACCAAATCCTAGACCAACCTGGTCCTCGGACAGATCCATCATTCGTGGCTGGCGATGAGGTATGGCATCGCCGTGCAGGCACTGCCGATCGACGGCTCATCTTTCTTAGGTCAAAGACTTTCTTAGAAACAAGTGCAAAATCCTGGTCATCGGCGCCGGCGGGTTGGGTTGCGAAATTCTGGCCAACCTTGCGCTGACTGGGTTCAAGGACATTCACGTCATTGACATGGACACCATCGATATCAGCAATCTCAATCGCCAGTTTCTATTCAGGTGCGTGTATGCTCTGGCGTTTTAACAACGACGTCACGTGCTCAGCACGACGAGCAGACAGGCCGACATTGGCAGACCGAAAGCTATCGTAGCGGCTGAATATGTGATGAAGCGGGTGTCGGGCGTCAAGGTCACTCCGTGAGTACGCGCCTCCCATGAATGACGACTTCCGCTGCATATCCGACGCAGCTACTTTGGAAAGATTCAAGACAAAGACGACGACTATTACATGCAATTCAATCTCGTGATTTGTGGCCTCGACTCTGTGGAGGCGCGTCGGTGGATCAACGCAACGCTCGTCAACTTGGTTGATACGGACAATCCAGAGAGTTTGAAACCTCTCATTGACGGCGGCACAGAAGGTCAGCGGCGACGGACTTGTCAAGTTGTAGATTTTAAACTTGAATCCACAGGCTTCAAGGGCCAGGCCCGTGTCATCCTTCCCACCGTGTCATCCTGTTACGAATGTTCCCTTGAAATGCTCAACAAGCAAACGGTGTTTCCTATCTGCACCATTGCCAATACACCGCGTCTTCCGGAGCATTGCATCGAATGGGCATCCGTACTCGAGTGGCCCAGAGTACATGGGGGTCTGTTTTGTTTTGTAACCTTTTCCCCTTGTCTGACATTTTGGGTTAGATAAGAAGCTTGACACGGATGATCCGGAACATATCAGCTGGTTGTACACTGTCGCATCCGCCCGAGCCGAGGAATTCAAAATCGAAGGAGTGACCTGGTCGCTCACTCAAGGTGTTGTAAAGAACGTGATACCTGCCATAGCCTCAACAAACGCCATCATTGCTGGTACGTTGAACCATTGGCACTGTTTTTTTTTGCTATATCTTCATTTTTATTCCAGCATCATGTTGTAACGAAGCATTCAAGATCGCAACTAGCTCTGCTGCATATCTCAATAATTACTTCATGCTAATCGGTACTGAGGGGGTGTACTCGTATACATTCGAGCACGAGAGGCGCGAGCACTGTCCGGTGTGCGGTGGAGAGGCGCTGGAGCTATCAATAAGTCGAGAGCGGACCGTTGAGCAGCTGATCGAAATGCTGATGGAGAAGCAGACGATGTAAGCATGGTAATAAAGACTCTCGCGCGCGCTGACGGTACGGTTTGCAGTCAAGTCAAGAAACCCTCTCTGTCAACGTCGAAGAGACAGATATACTTCCAGGCCCCTCCGCAGCTCGAGGAGGCGACGCGTCCGAACCTGGAGAAGAAGGTATCGGATCTTGTAGATGAAGGAGAGGAGGTTGTGGTCACTGCATCGACGCTGCCGTTCAATCTGTCGCTGATCATCCGATATACGTAGCATGGCATAGAGGTTCATTAGTCAGCAACGTACTGTATATCCTTTCTTCCTATTTGGGACAAGAACGTGCGGTGTTGTTACATTTCTCATCAAAAAACCAATGCCAAAGGCAGATCTCAACAAGGCTGGCTGGGAGCAGAGCGAGTTTCCGATCCTCTGTGAAACATGTGCGAAACATGGGTTTGCTTGCAAAGTTTAAGCTGACACTACCCGTCGGACAGGTCTCGGTGACAATCCTTTTATCCGAATGGTGCGCCGCTCGTTCTCTCTCGTTCATCTCTCCGATATTCAGTATTTTATCAGTCCAAACAAGAATTTGGCCGCTCGTGTGGCACCTGCGCACGCCCGTTCACCATCTTCCGTTGGAACCCTGGTGCGGGCGCGCGCTACAAGGCCACCGTCATCTGCCAAACCTGCGCCAAGGTCAAAAACGTCTGTCAGACGTGCCTGTTGGACCTCGAGTACGGTCTGCCAACCCAGGTCCGTGACACTGCGCTGGCCGTCCAGAGCGAGGCTCCGACGAGCGACATCAACCGCGAGTACTATGCCCAAAACATGGAACACAAGGTGCGGTCCTCGTTTCGCTTGTTTCAGGTTCACGATCTCAATGTATTTTTCTTTTTGCGAACAGATGGCAGACGGTACCACGTCCATGGTGCAAGTGGGCAGCAGGGCGAACAATGCAGGCAAAGAGATGCTCAAAGAATTAGCTCGCACGAATCCGTATTACAAGCGAAACCGACCACATGTATGTTCGTTCTTTGTCAATGGTGAATGCAAACGGGGGGCCGAGTGCCCGTATAGGTGTGCCATCCTCGGTTATGAACCAGAACGACCTGACTGACTTGCTGTGCAGACACGAGCAACCGCCGGACAATGAACTCGCGCACCAGAGTATCAAGGACCGTTATCACGGTCAGAACGACCCCGTTGCACGAAAAATCATGGCGAGTCATGCCGCGGTGCAGGGGCTCAAGCCTCCAGAAGACGAGTCCATCGTATGTTCCTCCGTCGGATTCGTCAAACGACAGCATACTCATGATCCTAGATGTCGCTGTTCCTATCGTCCCTTCCCACGTCCACGACAGAAGCGGACATACGGACGCTGGCGATGAACTCGCTACCTCAAACATCTTCATCGCAGCTCAAATCTGTTGTTCACGTCGCCAAGTCGAGATGCGCTTTTATCAATTTCAAAGATCGAGTATCTGCAGAGCGGGCTGCGGAAGCTTGGTCACACGGTCTGGACATGGACGGGGAAAGGATATCCGTGAAATGGGGGCGAGGAAAGAACGGTGGCAAGGCATCCTCCGGCTCTGCCAACGCATCCACATCGACTACGCCGCCCAGTTTAGCTACGACCGCGTGATGTAGTAAGATTGTACGATTGGGACGATGTCTGATAAATTATTTAATTTCCTTGATTATGGATCACGGCGGAAAGGACCTGCGACGAGGTCGCACAAGGGTACCATGTGAGTCACCGGCCGACACATCGCGAGAGACCTGTTGGGCGGCGTTGATGACGAGTTCCTCACTTACGGAGCTCGGATGCGCATGTGCGTGACTCGAATTGGACGATAGTGCAGCAATCGCGAAACAGGCGATCCACGGATCGAAAACGTCGAGAACAGGAAGAAAGTAAAAAGAACATCGAGGATATCCGAGGACTCTGCAGGGATCTTGCGGAAGATGGTACGACAGCGCTGCCAGAGAGCACGTCAGATAAGATCTGGGACCATAAGAGGGTGGGGGCGATTTTTAGTAGCGCGCTTGTGGGTGGAATGAAGGCCGCCTGAGACCGGGTGGTCGACCGTTGATTAATCGTGATTCTTGACAGAAATTCGATGTGACGAATCGAACCTCAAAGACTATGAACCAAGGCCAATGAATAAAGTCCAAGATCCGAGCCGTTGACTAGTAGTGTTTAACCATTGCAAATGATGAACAACTTGGGAACTTGACGGCGTAAATTAAGGGGAGAACTTGGCGCTTTTTGGGTGCGAGCCAGCCAGGGGTCAGGGCCGTGCAGCTCATTCAAAATTGTTTCAGTGAACGAACCGAGGATGAGCCAAGGAAAGATATACCAGGCACCCGCCTGTCGCCTGCATCAAACCTTACACACACACCCAGGTGGAGTAGGCATCAAATCTGGATGTCTTCGCGACTCTACACAGGATGAGAAAGTTCTAGTGCTGATGTTGTGTGTCATGCTCCTCTGTAATCGTGACCGTCGGTCGGTTCACGAGCCATCCAACCAACCACGATCCTGCGACGATGCCAAAAAGGACATACAACCCATTCCTCTCTTCACCAGTCAATGGTCTCGAATGAGCCCGGAACTCATCCTTTCCAGACTGAGCAGCCAATCTGCTTGCTTCGGACAAGGATGGACGGATACTAAACGATCTCGGAAGCCCCAGACTCTCCCAAAACTCTGGCCAAAATCGCGCCTCCTTGATAGCCGAGTGGTCGCCGGTTCGTTCCGTCACGGACGACGAATCGCTTTCTTGAGGCTTCTCGAGATTGTGAGTCGGCCCTCCGTCATAGTGGGTGGCTGAACCGCCGACGACGTGCAGCCTTGGGCGCTCTGGTTCCGAAGGAGGACTGGTCATTGGTCTTGCGGAATCCCAAAAGTCGGGTACATAGGGCTGGAGTGTGACATTGAGATTGATGAGATGTGGACGGAGAGCGATCAAGTCGCAAGGAGATGTGGATGAAACTCACGACTTGTACGGATGCATTGGGAGGGGGACGGGTGAGATCAGGCAGCTTGACGGCCAGAAAGTCAGAGCGTCTGTCAGGGTGCGCGGCTAGCGGAATGCCAGGAGCGGCGGCCTGAAAGGGCCTCTTTGGGTGGGGTGGGGGAGCGTCGGTTGAAGCGGACCGGATGGCGCTGGCAGGAGGGGGGGAGGAGGTCACGGTGTTCTGCTCATGTTGCTTGAGACGAGTGACCAATGTGGACTTCTTTCCCCCCCTGTGGTGCCGGGTGAGCTATTAAAAAAAAGGAGACAACATGGCTGTGCGAACGTACGTGGAGAGACCGCGGGCCTTTGCTTCCTTGCGGAGCTCAAGGACGGTGAGGTTCTCCCATGTGTGGGAGAGCAGCACGGTGGAGACGAAGGAGCGTCGGTGGACACTGGGAAGGCGAGACAAGTACATGGTACAGGCGAAAGGTGGCACGTGCACGCAGGTGTGTCGGAACCCCCCTTTCGACGACGCGGGCTGTGTCGGGGCCTCGAGCTCGTCGTCGCTGGCGGTGCCGACAAGCTGTGATCCGGGGCCAGTGGAGTGTTCGAGAATGTGCAGGCCTCGTGTTGGTCTAGCGCGCTATCCAAAAAAAAAAATCGAAAAAAAAAATCATCAGTGTCTTCAGTCTCGTCTGCCATCGGTGCCCTGCTCGAACATGCTCCTCTCCCCTGCGTGAGTTCCCTTGGGATCGCCCTCCTCGTCCTCCTCACCGACGTCGTCCAGATCCACGAGCGCAAGTCTCCCCTCGCAGTCCTTCTGGAACAAATTCAAGAACAAGAAGGGCGGCGACAAGGATAGCGACTATCGCGACAAGCAGTCGCATATGGCCCTCGCAAGACAGCGTCTCCTTACCCTCGCATACGACGACATGGAGACCGTCAGAGTCGTCAGTGTTCCTTCCCTCTGCCCTAATCACCAACTCACGTCTCGTCTTCCCCCAGCTACCACAAAGCTTTCCTGTGAGGCCCTAGTAGCTCCGATAGCCCTCCTTTGTTGATCAACACGCCACCAGGAACTTGAGGCCGTAGCCAGAGACTGGACAAAACCTCCCCCAGATGCCATCTTCAGCTTGCGAGTCCCCACCGAATTCGCCTCTCTCCATGCCTCCGTTAGTCCCTCTGTGCCCCGCTTAGATTCTCCCCGCTGACATCACTTGCAGCGATTAGTCTCCGGACCGTATATTTACGTGCGTTATCTGCGATCGTTTTGACGCAATGAACGACACTCATCGTCCCTTGGCCGCGTGGTCCAACGCATGTAGTTGACTGGCGAAGATTCATACCAGATCGCTATCATGGGCGTTCAGGGTCTCCGCGTAGAGATCGTCAGTGACGCTCCTCCGCCACCCGATGAACCACCGTATGTCCTCTCCCTCCCTCCTCGGATTGTCCCTGACCCTCCTCTAGTCCACCGCCGTAAGTTTCCCGTCCGTAGCGCGAACACCCCGTAACCGCCCCCCTGCTTCAGTCCTCCGCCAGTCACGGAAATGCCTGCAACCTTCAATCTCGAACTCGTCCCAGGACAGCATATCGCGCTTGAAACGACAGTTTCTTCCGCAGATGACGTCGACATGGCACGCATGGAAGATGGCACCATCGTCGACGGCATGTTCTGGGGGAAGCTCAACATCGTACACTCTGGCGACAGCCACTCCATCGATTTCAACGGCACAAAGATGAATGACCCTGGCATCACCCCTGAATTTCTCTTCGATTCCCGTGTCATGACCAAGCTTACGACCGCCTCCCGCCCAACCTCTGCCAAGTGTCATCTCAGCATCCTTGCCCCTGCCCAGCAGTACTGCGATGTCATCCTCACCGTTAACCCCCTTTGGACATTAGCCTTGACGTGGCCGCCAGCGGAGAACGTCGGCGAAAACAAGCACAAGTATTTCTTGCGAGTGCATCCTGGTGGTGCGCTCGAACACTTTGAGAGCGAAATGGTCGTAACGTCCTTGTACTATGAAGCAATGTATGCGATTGTCCCGATCACGTGCGCCACTCATATTGACGTCTCTTTTCCATACCAGACCCGATCAAGGCATGGCTGATCCCAACGAATTTATTGCACCGCGGAATGGTTTCGCGATGCCGTTTCGTGACTTTATATCCCACCTGATGAACGTGATGGACCAGCTCGGAATGTCTTTGCACGCACGAACTAACTTTATCAAGTGCGTTTTATTTTCTACCGTCCAGTTTGAGTTCCTGATGGACCCGTTTCAGTAACAATTTGCATGCATTCTCTGCTCACAAGAACATTGCCTATCGTTTCCTCTCTCCTACCAAGATCGCCAACGCTATCGACATCTCAGTGACCGCCGACCCCTGCGTCTTCACCCGACTGTTCCTCATCTTTCGTGGTCTATCCGATGACGACCTCGGACTGTTCGCGGGGGCCGGGGAGAAGGAGGCCAACTCCATGAACTGGAGAGAGACCGTTGGGTGGTCAGAGAACTGCAAAGAAACCTCTATTTTCCGTGTCTTGGAGCTATCGGTGTGGGAGATTACCTAGACGGTGATGGAATTGTCTTCGAGCAGATGGCGCCGCTGGGCGGCCCTCGATCACTCCTGTATCTCGCTCACGTCCGGGACGGTGTCTCATCTTACACGCATTCTACTCCGCACTGACGACCACTTGTACCTTAGAGCACGCGCACATTTCAGCGTTACCCTTCCCCCTTTTTTTTTGATCTTCTTCGGTACCTTTCATCCTACTCCGTGTACAGATTTCTTTTCCCTCACGCATTCATTTCTGTTATTTTTCCTAGTGTTTGTACATCCCGCTCTCCCTTTTTTTTTTGGTTCATTACATACAATGTATCGACAGCTCTTTTTTTTTTTCCTTCACTTTACCCCTCTCCATCCGAATCCTCGGAGTATGACGATGTTCGACGAACCATTGCAGGTTGTTGTCATCGATGTCAATTCATAATAACACCACCCCCCCTTCTTTCTGACGAGTCACCGATCATCGTTTACTTGTTTGAATGTTCACTTCCAGACGATAGCATGTGAGTTATCATAGGCTGAGACTGAAACGTCGAAGGCCTTCATGAGATTTGAAAGGGCGACCCTCGTGATTGACTTGAAAAAGGAGGATACATGGCTCACATTTTATCACCGTATCTTATATGACCGCATCCAGAAGTGTGTTCGCCGTTCGTTCACCAGCTTCTCAAGTAAAAGCTCCTCTCTCTGATCCGGTCACTCGCAAGAACTTGCCAAGCCTCCCCGGAAAAGCCCGATCGATGCTCCCCTCGATCTCAATCGATAATGGCTCCATGATTATAGTTTACCATACGAATACAAGTCTATGTACATGAGTGGGTATAGGGTACAAGCAGGGGATGTGGGATTAGATCTACAGCACGTTGAAGAAATAAGATTAATCCGAGATACAAAAAATGAGCGAGTGGAGGGAGGAGTGAGATGATGTAGGTCAGCACGGAAGTGTCTCTATAATTCTAGAGAGCCCGTCGTCTATGACGGCTCACGAACCGCGTGGTGCCAATCGGACTTGTAGCTGTCCGAGTCGCGTGCGCGCACCTATCAACACGCGTTCTGGGAGAGTAGGAAACGAATCGCACAAGACCGTCTCCAGCGTAGGCCAAATGGCGTCCGAATCTCCATAGAGATTGAGGAGACGCGTGGAGTACGCCCTCGAGGCGTAATAGTAGAGCAGAGGCGAGGTCTGCGCATAATAGTGGTCGAGGCGACGACCAAAGGTTTCCTGCCACGACGATCAGCGCTAGGACACACGCTCCAAGTCAAAAACGTGCGTACCGGGTTATCATCCGGGCGCTTTATCAACGGTTCGCCGGTCTCGTCGTCCAAGCCGGGAGTGTTGGGTGGATTATAGGACATGCTGTAAACACGACCTGACGGAACATGAACCCATCGATCGGAAATCCATTGAAACAGCAAGTCGTCCGAGATGTCGACGTTGACGATCAAGTTGAGCGGTATGTCGTGATTCCTGCGCCAATTTCAAGTCAGAACCATCAGTGGCATTGCAAGCAACCCGTTGCACAGCTCACGCGAGGAAGTCGTCCAGCAACCGACCCTGTCGTTGCGTGCGTGGAAAGCCGTCTAGAATCCAATTCTGTAAAGGCACGTGTGAGCCATACACACACACGCGACATCAAGAGAAGACTACTCGCCTTCTGTTTGAGAGTGTCTAGCTTCGTGGTAATCAACTCTAGCATCATCTCGTCTGGCAGCAAACCGCCAGCAGCGACAATCTCTTCTGCTTGTCTCCCAATGTTCGTCCTAGACCAAAACCAGATATCGAATCGATCACTCGGCGGGCCACGCGGATGTGCCAAACAACAAGACCGACCGTTGTGAAATGTGCTGCCGGATCAGATCGCCGGTAGATATCGTCGAGATATCATACTTGGTCGAAAGGCGCGCGGCGAGGGTGCCTTTGCCGGAGCAGGGTTTTCCGAACAAGATCATTCTCAGAGCGGGCTTGCTCTGGGCGGTGCTCTGTTCGGAGGTGGGTATGTTGATGTAGGGAGGTAGATCTTTTGGCATGGTATATGGTACGATGCTACAGATGGATCGCGCTGGACGACGCGAAGAGAGAAAGGTGGCGAGACGGGTGTGCGGTGCGAAAAGGTGGGAGAGAGAGAGCATGATGAGAGGAGAGCGGGTCAGAGAGTGGCGAGGAGACCATAGAAAGTTGTGATGCAGTGAAGTGAAAGGTGTTATAGTGCTTGCCTTGAGGCACCAACAACAAGGCTGACCACGGCTGTGCTCGGGTGCCGACGGCTATTGGGCCACCCGCCATTACGCACCAATAGCACATCGCACGCCAACTGAGCGCACAAACGCACTTTTGGTTCCTACAGACGTTGATCGAGCCCACTAATCTAGTTCTGGCATCCTCGTGGATACCACTTTGCTCTGTAAAGTATAGCAGTACAACATAGGACAACCAAGTCACACACTAGTGTCTCGCGGCATGGGACAACAAATATAAGAAAAAACCCAAACAACAATGACGCTCAATTACTCCACACTGCAGGAACCTCTTGCGTTCGCTTCCTTGGCAATGCGAAAGGATTGCGCAGGCTATACCGTCCTCGGTGCGGCAAACGCTCCCGCATCCCAGGGAACAATGACAAGACGACCGCCTCGAGCTTTGGCCAAATCTCGTCCGAGGTTTCGCCCTGCAGCGTGACAAGACGCGTAGACTTGGGTTTCGAGGCATAATACGAAAGAAGGGACGACGTTGTGTCATAAAACCGTTGTAAACGACGTGAAAAGATTTCCTGCGTGACATGACGTGCGTCTTAGCTTCGTCGAGTCGAGCCAAGAGAGTAACTCACCGGGTGGTCGTCCGGACGCTTCGTGAGAAGCTCGCCGGTTACGTCGTCAAATCCATTCACCTTGGGTGGGTTGTACGACATGTTGTACACTCTTCCTGACGGGAGATGCACCCAACGGTCTGATATCCGGCCGAGAATCACCTTGTCGGGGACATCCAGGTTCACGACCAGCGTCAGAGGCGTGTTATGGCCCCTATGAAACAGTCCAGAGAGGCACACGCACGAAACAGGATCATACACATACTCTAAATGGGTATCGAAGAGTTTACCTTGTCCCAGCGTGCGTGGAAACCCGTCCAAGATCCAGTGCTGTGCGTCAAGTTAACAATTGGCCTTGGCGACAAGAGCACTGGCCCAGAACATACTCTATCGTGAAGCCCTTCCAGCTTGCTAGTGACGACTTTGAGCATGAGGTCGTCGGGAACCAGTCCACCTTGGGCCACAATCTCGCCAGCTTGGCGGCCAACCGAAGTCCTGCAAGCAGGTGAGCGGCACGTCCTCCCGTGCAACGAACAAGACGCGCACTGACCCCTCGGCAATGTGTTGACGCAAGAGGTCACCAGTAGAGATGGACAATATGTCGTATTTCTTCACGAGCCGTGAGGAGAGCGTACCCTTGCCAGCGCCGGGTTTCCCAAACATGAGCATGCGTAGCGTCTGGCCATGGTTGTTTTCGTCTACTCTAGAACGCAGGCCGTGGAGAGAAAAGGGCAATGCCTGGCCTGAGGTAGCCGAGTTTGCTATCCCGCGCGCACCGCCGAGAAGGGTTTGCGTGGTTGCACGAGTTGCACTAGACGCAGCAGACTTGGCAAGGGAAAGGGGGGTCATGAAACTGGGTGACAGGTCGCTGGCAAGAGAACGAACGACCTCTGGGGATTATATAAACAGACAATGGTCTGATCTAGAGAAATTACTCGGTTGCGACTCGGAAACGTTGTACGTATAAGCCGTGGCTGAGTCTATCCAGACCTGGCAAAGACGACTTGGATCGTCGAGCGAGCGGGAGAGGACGGCGAACTGTCAAGCGGATAAGCACAGATAAGTTGACCCCTGGCGCTGCTCTGATATCATATGATGCGGCGTAAAGCTCAATCCAGGCCATTGTCAACCCGTAAGTTCCCGACTCTTGATGAAGACAAATTAGCAAACCGTAAACTTAGCAGCCTTAAGAATGTCAGAATCCTCCGCTTTTTTCTCAGTCATCGTTGCGGCGGCCGATTTAACGCCTTTCCGGATCCCTGAAGCTTGAAACCCTGCAAAGTTTTTTCTTCCCCCGTTATCGTGCGATTTCTCCATCTTTACGTACCGTTCACCGTCCACCGTCCACCCCACAACGTTGTGGCAGCCTGCCTCAGAGGTGCAAACATTGATGAGTCGAAATATCAGCAGATCTAGCTCCATCTTCATGCGCTGGCTCTCGTCCCCGATCCTACTGTTACATTCATCACTCGTTCACTGGTTACATCCCGGTCATAATACCGCAGAAACGCCATCTGGCCTGAGAGCGACTTATCAGATCACGGCGAACACGCATGTGACTGTGTAATTTCCTAGCGATGACGTAGTTTGAACGTCGTCGGAAGCCTGGTGGTCAGAACGCATACAACGGTGTCACGATGGCCACCCCCGTCTCATCAACTTCCTCGTTCCAGATTTCAAAATGTCTTGACACGAGTTCTAGAAGTGCAAATTCTCTCTTCGCCTCGTCACATTTTTCCAAGCACACACGCAAAGAAGACCTGCGGCACAAACCGGCGATTTTCTTGGTCCGAGTGGTTGGTTCACGACAACCACAATAATATTAATATCGATGCTGCTGCGTCACCATGTACCGCTGATCTTTTTGGATAAGAACATGCATCATAGAAGATTTTCTCGGCGATCCTGCACAAAACAACTCCGCAGTGCTACTGTCCAATTGATGTGAGTCTGAAGGATTCTCGCGCTTCAACTCGCTCCATTCAAGGCTGCTGTTTTGTTTGGCAGCCCAAAGATGATCGATCGGTATTCAAATATCTGATTCTGGCTTCTTCTAAACCAACTGTGGTGCGGGTCGAAATTTCCGATGTGGCATGTAATCACCGATGCATGGGTTCTTGGTTTCAGGATACGGTCGCGAACAACTCATGACGCATACCTTGTATAGCATACACATACATTCTCCAACAACCCGACTGGTCGGTATCAGGGGATTCCTACCCACATTGCGCCAATCCCGAGGGGTTCGACGTCTTGTCGGGTTTTCCCGGTCAGCGGTTCCCCCGACGCACAGCGATTGTTGCAGACTTTGAACTTCCACATGCTCACCTGACACAACCGCCGTTCGGGAGCATCGAAACGAGGGCCAGAAAAATACGAGATGCGGTTCCACGCGTCCCGTCCTTCTCCAAAGAAAACCCACCGAATCAGAAAGGGTCAGAGTGTCGTGTGACAGGCAGCATATGAGGACCTCGTGATGGACCTCGGCTTGGTGTGGATTTGGATGCGCGCGGGATCAACTGAGTGAAGCTCCGCACCGTGGGGCCTTTGATGCGGCATGTTCGTCCCGTGTCCGTCCACACTGAACCAAGTCATGCGAATTTGATTCACGACGTCGTCGCACCGGCTCGCAAATTGGGAGCTAGTCTATCGATGGACTCCCATTCCGGATTGTATTTGCGGAGTATCAGATCGCATCCCCACGTCGCGGATAGGTAGGTTCCGACCCCGGACTGGAGCACCATTCGGAAACCGTCACAAACCCGAAAATAGCCCATGAGATATTACAAAGCAAAACGAAGTTGATCCTGCCAGATGTCATCTTATGCACGTCCAAGGCGCGACTCCTGACCCTTTTCCGACCAACCAATGAGTTCCCTCATTTCTCTTACGCCGACGACCCCTCTGACGTCCCTCGTAGGGTCAAGTGCTACGCAGATGGCTTCTGCAACGTGCTCGACATGCACCGGCGGTATTGAGAGCGCGTTTGCGATCGAGTGGAGGGGGGAGGAGAGCGGCGAACCATGAGAAGACGGGAAGGCGTTTCCTACGGCTCGGAGCAAAGAAGACGGTGTTGGCAGGCCCTTGGGAACACTTGCCTGTATAGTGGCTGACAAGTCGATCAGCGCGGCAAGAGGGGACGTTAAAGGTCTGTCATGCGCGTGATACACGAGGCCTTTAGGACCGGACCGCAAACACGTTGTTGGCCGTTATATGAGGATAGATTACATGAAAAAATAAAATGTCGGGAGCTTACTTGGACGAATGAAGACGCTGCGATGATTCGGATGGTCGCGAAGGAGCTGGTTGATTCCCTGTTCCGCTTCGCGTTTGGTCTCGATATACCTGGCGGATATCAGGGGGCGACATATGTCCTCGGCCGAGATATAGATGAATGTGCGGACGGGGGCGACGGCAGGGTCTGGCGTGCTGGATTTGAATGTTTCGCAGACTCGAAGGGCTGAAGGGAATTCATTGGAGCGGCGTCCTGTCAAAAGGAAATATTGAGGGAAGGACGCACCAGAATCTCGATTCATCACATCGTAGCTATGCCCGTGCGTTCCTCTGTCAAGCGGGTTGCTAGTTGCACGCGGAATTGCCCCAACGAGGCTAATGAGGTCGCCTTTCGCCAATGCGGATTTATATTTACCGTCCTCGAGGAGGATTCCTAACGAATGGACGACTGCGCCAACTTTCGGAAGGATGTCGGAGTAGGTTTCAGGACGGAGAGCATCAGCCTTGCGCCATTCCACCTGGCAACGAACAACAACAGTCAGGAAATGAAAAGGGTTGGATGACGACACGAACGTTGTTAACCCAGGCAGGGGTGTGTCCCTTGGGTGTTTTGTAGGGTCTTCCTGAAGAGCTTTCTACTCCGTTAGTCAAGGTCGTGTTGTGCGGGCGACGGTGAATACCTGATGCTGGTCACTTGGAAACCGCGAGCTAGGGCGGCCTTGCATACGGCCGAGCCTAGTGATGGTAATCATTCGTGTTTGTGTGAGGCCGGAATGGCACTACTTGCCAATGAAACCGTTTCCGCCAACGACGAGGATTTTCTGTGCTATTGGTTGCATGGAAAGCGCACTTGAACACGACGCGCGAGGTACCATTCAAGTTCGGCAGACGGACCGTAAGCCAACAAAATAACGCATTAAAATACACAAGATGCAGTACTGCGGCAGACTGGGCTGCAGCCATCTATCGAACATACATGTCATGAATAATAGTACAACAACACTGTGTGTGCCATGGCATATTTAAAGATGCCAGGGTATCACTATACCGGATAGCAAAATAGACGAATAAGAAAGCGATATGATTCCCGTTCTAAAAGTGCCAGCGGGGCAGTCTAAGGGCTCGAGTCGCCACTAGGGTGGATAGCCCGCCGCGATGATCGATCTACGAGTTAGCAGCACCTGCAAGGACTAGCCTCGAGGAGGATCTAAGCAGAGTCTAGGCGAAGGACCATGCAACTGTTGGGAGGTTAGTGAACACGGCGATCGAGGGGCGGTGGATATACTGACTGGGGAATTCGCCTAGGCCGAGATTATTGTTGGAAAGACTCTGGAATGCGGCGACGGAGAGATCGATCGAGTTCTCATTCATGCAAGTAGGGCAGTCATCGACGATGGTAACGGTGAGGGTATTACCATTGTTCAGATTGGTGATCTGGACTGGTTTACCGCACAGGCTCGAACCAGGGCCCCCGGTGCCAAAGCGAGATTGGTCTTGGGGAGAGAATGAGAACGGAAAAGGAGGAACTCCGAGGACGTACCCATTGCACAGATCAAGGCGCTGTCTGAGTTATACTGACCACAAGCGCCGGGATTTCCTCCCTGGTAAAAGTAGGTGGCGCTAATATACCGATGTCAGATGCGACCATAAAAGGAAAATGAATGGAAAGTGCTTACACTCCACCGGTGAAGGAGCCGGAAGACGCATCGGAGACGAGCGCGGCAGCCTTGGGAGCAGAGGAGTTGGTGGACGGAGTCGGGGACGGGGATGGGACGGGGTCGGAGCAGTCGTCATTTGGCAAAGCAGCGAGCGGGAAAGAAAGTACGAGCGAAAGAAAGGCAAAGAGAGCGAAGAAGAGGGACGAACGACAGAAGAACATGACTAGACCGACTCGAAGGAAGAGAGAGAGACTCGCATCTTTTTATTCTTTCCCTGCTCGCCTTTTATGCGCTACTAGAGAAACAATGAAATCGACGGCGGTGCATCTGTGGCTGTGCGTCTCCGTTTCATTGCTGCTCCGACCCTCGACGAACTACTCACCCTCGAATTTTTTTTACTGTAATGGGTTCGTTCTCCCCATGTAGTACTCACCGCTCTAGCTCAACTACCCTCGAATTACAGCCGACTATAACGAAAATCCTTTCGCGTCTTCGCATTCTCTAGATGCTAACCCCTTCGACGACGACCCACCCCCAAAGCAGAACATCCGCCATCAAGATCTCGAAGCACGCGAACGCGAAATCGAACGACGGGAGCAGGAACTCTCCCAGCGCGCAGAACACATCAGAAAGCACGGCAGAAACAACTGGCCCCCCTGTCAGTCCCCTCACATTCCTCCCCGCTCCGTCCTCATGTATCCCAGTCTACCCCCTCATCTACCACTCCATTTCCGAAGAAATCCCGGACGCCTCCCGTTCCCTCATCACCCGTCTCTATCAACTATGGCTAGCCCTCCTCGCGACACTTGTCATAAACATGCTCTCTTGCATCTTCGTCCTCGTTGCTGGCGCGCGTGACGGAGGCAGGGACCTCGGTGCAAGCATTGGGTTCGCCCCTCTTATTTCCGTTCGATCACTCGCTTACCCCCCGGAAGCTACTTGTTCATCATCCCTCCCCTTTCCTTCCTGTTGTGGTACAGGTACGCTCATCCACTCTCTCCTCCGTATTGTCCTCATGCCCTCCCCAGACCGATTTACAATGGCTACATGAAGGTGCGTGTCTTTGTCCCGTCTTGTTCAGTCATGCCTCACGCCCCCTTCAGGAACAAGCCTTGTACTATTGTCCGTCCCATTGTCTTTCCTTACCTTTTCCGCGTGTCTCACTCGTTGTTTTAGACATGTACTTCTTTTTCTGTGGTTTCCACATCCTCCTTTCCATCTACATGTCCGTGCCTCCTCTCTCGCATGCCTGGTTACCTCACTCCTATCCCTTCCCAGGATCATCGGCATCCCCGGCACCGGTTCTGCTTGTCTCATCCAGACCATCCAGATGTTTTCTCAAGGTCACTGGGCAGCGGGCATCATTGGCGCTATCGCAACTGTAGGCTGGACCCTCCAATTTTTGGGTAATGCCTTCTACTACCGCCAGGTCTGCCACGTGTCCGCAGTCGTGGCCAACAATTAGCTAAGCATTTCCCAGATTTGGAGCCATCATACCGCAGCTGGCCATACCGTGGACAAGGCAAGCTTGCCCTTGCCGTCACGAACAACCCTCGCTCACTTATTGACAGGCAAAGTCCGAATTGGCCACCCACGGTGCCAAGGTGTATTTCACTCGCGGTTGACCCTGAAACCAACGTGCATCACATGCATGTACCGTTCCGCTAGTCTCCTTTAACATGCGCTTTTATCAGACTCTCTACATACTCGGTCACGTCACGTATAAATATTATTCCACTGACCTCTGCTGTGTATCGCTCAACTACAAAGGACACTGCGTACATTCTCTCCAAAAACCATATGATATACATGCCAGGTGCCGACAAAAATTGTGAACATGAGACCTACGAAATGCAAAAGCATGAACGATCCAGATTGTACAAAACTATGACACGGGTATGATACTTTTTTTGGTTCATTTCCTGCTCTTTGCATGTGCAATGTCCCAAGGAAACTAGATGTAATCGAGGAGAAGGCGCTCAGGTCTTCTTGAGCGCATGCACGATGTGGAGGCGCGTCGATGGCCGTACGAGAGGATAGTATAGGTCTTGATGGGCCTCCTCAATCAGCTTCCTTGCCTCCCAATCTCGCATGCCTGTGGACAAGAACAGCGGCTTGAGCGCTGGAAGCATGCTATCATAGTTCATCCATGCCAGCTGTCCGATGCTCAGAGCGACTTGGTCTGCGTACAACACGTATTCGAGTCAACTCCCCCACCGTCCACAGGAACGACCGGGCTCACCTTTGGGCCAATGCCCGATGGGTATGTTCCCCTCTCGCGACACGATCTTCTCAAACTCGCCCGTCGCAGTGACTAAGTTGGCGAGCTCGGGCGCGACGTTGACGTCGACGCCCTTGTCTCTGAGACATTGTCTGTACGCCTCCCACAGTGCAAACCAGCCACGCATCCCTGACGGCTGTCCGGAACGGGTCAGCTGAGTGGCGCTTTTCCCATCTGCAATGGGTTCGCTGTCTGGTTCTATCAAGATCATGAGCCCGCCTGGCCGAAGCATGCGTGCGATCTCGTGTAGAAAGCGGGTATAGTTCTCAATCTGGAAACCGTGTCAACCCGACGGATGGAAAAAGGAGCCGAGGAAACGCACGCCCGTGTGCATGAACCTCGCGTGGACGAGGTCAAAGTGTTCGCTCGGGTAGGGAAGAAACCACTGGTCTAGGTCACAGAGCTCAAACCTTTTTTTAAAAATTAACGGAAGAGAAAAAAGGAGGGAGAAAGAGAAAGGTTCAATTTTTAGATGGCAAAAAGTCAGGATCGGTATGGGGAACGACGCACGTGCAATTCTCTGGTACCTCGCTGAGAACGAGTCCTGTCAGCGATGGGAACGACAGTGGAGAGGAAGGGACATCTGATACCGGGGTTGGATGGGAGCCAAATCTACACCAATGACCTCGGCCTCAGGGAACTCGTCTGCCAAGTCGATGGCCCTGATATTATTTTGGCCGCCGTCGAGGGTGTGATAAATTTACGGTTTCTGGAAGGGACGCACCAATAACCTCCGCCGGTGCCCAGGTCGAGGATGCGGCAGCGCTCTCGTCCCTCTCTGGGCGCGAGCACTTCTTGCACGGGGCCGACATAGTTCTTCCCGTCAAAGAGGAACTGGATGATGCGGTGCTGGAGCTCGGAGCGCTGTTGGGAATGAAGGGGACGGTGGAGGGTGTGGGGGAGGAGGAGGACGTACCCGGATCTCCTCCTCGTCAGCGGGGAGCATGTAGCGCGGACTGAGGGCGTTGAAACGCCTCCCGTGTATCTCCGTGAAGAACTGGGAGTCGTCCTCACCGACAAAGGTGAGCTGGTTGAGGGGAAAGACTACAGGATAGTTGAGACGCATGGGGAGGGCGAGGGTAGTGACATGGTCATGTCATGAGAGGTGTTCCCAGACTTATATTTCCCGGGAGGGGACTTTGACCAGAAGCACATACTTGGTTGTTTGCGGCCATACTGCGGGATCTGAACAATCTATCATCCCTCATTTCAAATCCCTAAAGTACATTTCCTTTCGTAAGAACCTTATACATTCGGCTTGATATCGTGTACAAACACCGTACGTGTCGATTCCCCATGCCATCCACGATTACTACTTGCACTTACAAGAAAACGCCCGCCCGGATCTACAACTTAAAATAGTTCCAGCTCAGCCCACCAGCTCGATCCGGTTTGGCCCACTTACCCATCTGTGACACATAGCCTCCGTGATGGCCCGGGATGATCTTAAACTGAACTCCTCCCCTACCCTTCACGTTCCCATCACCACTTTCCCCAGCCTCAGCAGCATTCCATAATCGGATATTGTCCACGGACGCACTGCAAAGTTGGATCAGCGTCTTCACACACTTCTAGGTCACGAGACCAACTCCACCCACCACGCGATGTGCCGTCCGTCAGGGAATGGCACCACACACGACACCACCCCCGAGCTCGCCGGGTTTCGCAGACTCTTGAGCAGCCGCGGCGTGCAGTTTGGCCCACTTCGCCCAAGCAACCGGACGTCCCAGACGTCCACCGTTCCGTTTCGTCGACCAACGTAGATGTGCGATCCATCCGTCGACCAGCATGCCTGTGATTGAATCTCAGTATTCGCCATCAATCGTGACAGCTTCCAGTACGTACAGAAACACACCAAGGCGGTGTCTTCTCGCTCAACCACAGTCTTCCGACCCCTTTGCCTGGGGTATCTACTCGCTTGTCCCAGAGCATGATCTGTCCATCAATCGCAGAGATCATCAGAATATCCGGAGAAAACGTGCAGCTGTTCTCGCCGCTGAGTAAGGGTGGCGCATTCTTGGGTGGTGCGACCGAACTTGGCCATGATCGTGCTGCCTGGGCTGGCGTCGTAGGGTCAGAAGACCCCGTTTCGGGAACAGCCAGGCTCGCATGGCCACTAGAAGCAGCGCTTTCCTTGTGGGAACTTTTCATCCGGCCCGCACTGCCATATGGAGCTGGAGGATTGTTGCCCTCCCCATCAGGGTCTGGTTCATCGTCGAAAAGTGGATCGAAGGAGGTGTCAGATTTAGCATCCGAATCTTGAGTAGACGTGTTGGAAATGCCATTTTGACTCGCAGAAGCATTCAAAGTTTGTTGCTGATGCCCATGTGCCTTGTTCACAGCATTGGGGTACATGTCCACGTTTGCGCTCGTCCCGCCTCGCGTCTTATGTGATCCAATAGCAGCCGTGTCAGAAAATGCCTCCGATTCTCCGCCTAGACCCGCGGACGATATTGAACTGAGTCGACGGGATAACGTGTTCAGTGGTCTTACTGCGACACCAACAAGCTGTGCCCCGTGCGCGGTAAATTTACGCACAGCTTGACCAGTGTTCAGGTCCCATTGCTAATAGAAGAACCATGAGTGGCGTAGGAGTGTGACGTTACCAAGGGTGATCCTTACGATCGCTTCTCCATCCCAGCTTGCACTAAAGAAACCCTTCTCGTCATGGTGGATGGAAAGTCCAGAAACGGGCCCACGGTGACCTTGCAATACATGCACCAGCCGACCAGGATCGTGTCGAACCGTGAATAAATTAATGTGACCGCGCTGCGAATGATATTGAGAGTTCACTGTGATGGCGAGGATATAGAGTGCACGTACGCTAGTTCCGCCGAGTGCCCAGAGTGCATCAGAGTGCATAGCCATGCTATATACCGGCGATGGCGGGGTCTCGCTCCCCTGAGGGTAGCCGTTTTGCAAGTTGACGAGATCCGGGTTCTCCCACCAACATCGTATTTGTCCAGATTTCATATTCCCTTCGACGACGTTGCAGTGATGGCGCTGAGGAGCGGTCAAGGTGACCTTGCCATTGACCGAGGCGAAAATATCATAATTACGGATATACCCATCGTCCGAGCCGGTCAGTAGGTGCGACATGCAAAAGGATGAAGCCAGCGCGTGAGTGGGTACCGGATGTGGAATTGCACATATAGCTTCTACCGTGAACGATCGGGGTAGTTGTGATGCGTGAAACGGGAAGACTAATGACCGTTTGCGAACTTGAGCGGGCGAAGGCGACCTGGGTCTCACTTCCGAGACGACTGAGATTCGGGTGCACGATTGAGCCGCGATGTGCGTCAGAGAAAACGGTAGTACCTTGGGGGGATTCCGGCGTAGGCGATCGCGATGAGGCTGGCCTGCTCGCAGCGACCGCCGGCGCAGACAGCGGCGAAGGGAGCTCCAAACCTGTTTCGATCGTCGGTTCTACCGACGGCTCGGACTCTTCGTCTTCGTCTTCCTCGTCCGTGTCCTCTGACCGTGACTCCTTGAAGCGGAACGCGACAAGTTAATCGCACGCGCAATAGGGAGGGGAGGAGGTCATAGTAGGTACGCACATCGTCGGCTTCAGTCACGTCGTCCACGCCGGCCTCGAGCGCGCCGAGGAGAGCCTCGTCGATCTCGTCCTCGTTGTCCCCGTCGCCGTCCCCGTCGCTCGTGCCGTCGAACTCGACGTCGTCGATCGTCTCGCCTTCAGAATCGCTGTGTGCCATGTAGTGAAAGTCACCGCGTTTGGAATAGAGAGATTTCGCACGCTGTCTTGAATAGCGGCGTCCACATAAGATGGTCCTCGCAGATTTGGGACGGAAACTCAATGCCGCCCTTTCAACCCTCGGGAGGGCGCCCGTCGTGGATGAAAAGGTACATTCGTCGATCAGATCTCACACCCCGACTCCTGATCACCAGTCTCGTGTGCGTACGCAGGTGCTGGAGGCCACGCTCAAAGAGATCACCGCTGCGCTCCTCGAGTCCGACGTCAACGTCAAGCTCGTGGCTACATTGAGACAGAAGGTCAAGGCAAAGGTCAAGGCTGCGCTCGACGGTTCTGACAAGTCGAAGGACCTCAACAAGAAACACCTGATACAAAAGGTGACTCTTTTACCCAGGTCATCTTCCATGGACGCTTATTCCCCTCCGGCCGTCAGGCCGTTTTTGATGAATTAGTTCACCTAGTGGACCCCGGCGTCGAGCCGTACAAGCCAAAGAAGGGTCAGCCAAACGTGATCATGGCCGTTGGCCTCCAGGTATGCTGAATTCGATCACCATCGCCGTGAATATCCCCATCGACCATGTCGTAGGGTAACGGAAAGACTACGACGTGCACAAAGCTTGCGGTATATTTTCAGAAGAGGGGATTCAAGTCGTGTATCGTTTGTGCCGACACTTTTCGTGCTGGCGCCTTTGATCAAACCCGTCAATCGGCGACGAAAGCCAAAGTAGCCTACTTTGGCTCGTACACCGAAACTGATCCCGTCGTAATAGCAGCGCAAGGTGTTGTCAAGTTCAAAAAGGAACGTTTCGAGGTCATTATTGTGGATACCTCTGGTCGGCACAAACAAGAGACCGAGCTGTTCCAAGAAATGGTCCAGATCAGCGAAGCCGTCAAGCCGAACATGACGGTCCTCGTCCTCGATGCTAGCATAGGTATGCATACTCGATGGAAATAATTGCTTCGTGTTCATGTCCTGCCCAGGGCAGGCCGCCGAGGCACAGAGTCGCGCATTCAAGGAAAGTGCCGACTTCGGCGCTATCATTGTCACGAAAATGGATGGGCATGCCAAGGGTGGAGGTGCCATCTCCGCGTATGTGTCACGTCTTCTTTCCTGTCGGAATGCCCACATCCTTAACCAGTGTCGCTGCAACCAAAACACCGATCATCTTTCTTGGCGTGGGGGAGCATCTTCATGATCTCGATCGATTCTCACCGCAGCCATTCATATCAAAGCTGCTGGGTCTGGGTGATATGCAGGGTCTTATGGAGCATATGCAGGATCTGGCTTCCCAAAACCCAGACAAGCAAAAAGAAATGGCGAAGAAGCTCGAGGAAGGAAAGCTGAGCATAAGGGATTGGAGAGAACAGATTCAGAACGTCATGAACATGTTTGTCCGAATTTGCTGTATTGGCTGGCTATCGCTCACTCATACTTCTTAGGGGTCCTATCAGCAAGATCGCATCGATGATCCCGGGTCTTCCGCAGGAAATGCTTGCCGGTTCGGACGAAGAAGGCTCGTTACGCATGAAACGGATGATTTATATCACAGATAGCATGTCCGCAGCAGAACTTGATTCGGACGGGTCCATGTTTATGGAAATTGGTAAAGATGGCAAGCCAACAGGCTTGACATGGAGGGTTACACGAGTAGCGAAAGGAAGCGGAACAACTGTACGAGAAGTGGAAGAGCTGTTGTGTCAATATCGAATGATGGCCAACATGGCCAAACAGGCAGGGGGAAAGAACGGATGGTATGTCCAACTCCTGTCATCTTGTTACGTTGTGTTCCGCTGGTGATTGCTAACTGCTCGGTCCCGCCCGTCCGCAGGCTCCAAGCGATGCAAAAAATGCAAAGTGCGGCCGGTGGTCGTGGTCGCGGCGCGAACGGCATGCCGACTCCCGCGCAGATACAAGCGATGCAGGTCTGTCGCATCCGTCCACACTCGAGGTGTTTTATTTTATTTTATTAACGCGAACGGTCAGCGTGCAATGCCTCCGGGCATGATGCAACAAATGCAACGGCAACTAAGAAGCGGCGGTGGGATGCAGGAGATGATGAAGGCCATGATGCAGGGTCAAGGAGGCGATCAGCTGGACATGGAAGAAATGCAAAGTATTCTAATTCTCACTCTCCTGCTGCTGCCATTTCTGATCGCTTCCGTCAGGGATGATGGGCCAGATGGGCAACAACGGCCTGGGCGGATTGGGTGGACTTGCGGGGATGGGCAGGGGTATGCCCAACCTTGGAGACATGTTCAAGATGATGGGCATGGGCAACGGCGCTGGTCGCTAACTATTCACACGATTCTGATAGGACAGTTCGTACTTGGATCCATATACATATGTACACATCACATGGCACCGCTTGTAAGGTTTTGCAGTCTAAATTAAATAACGGGTGACAAAGTTAAGTTCAAAGGGAAGAAGTAGTGGAAACGTGCAAGGATCATCTATATGATCCGGGAGAACTTATGAGAGCCTACCTAGTTGAACCTGTTCTTTTTCCACGATTTCTTTTTGACCGCAGCGCTCTTGTTACCAAATATGAAAGTAGAAGTGTGCTTGTCTGCACCAGTCTTACGCGAGATTGCCGATGTGCCCGAAAATACAAGCTTTGGGCGATTTGTATTAATCATCTGCTTGAACTTTGTTAAGACAAGATTTGAGGGCGCACCATCCATAGTCCGAACAGTCCCACGACACCATAACCCAACACGACAGGTGTCGTTAATGTCCCAACGGAACTATTGTTGTACGAGAGTAATGCCATCAGGAGGGTGGCGAGTGTCACTGGCAACAGCAAAGGATGGCAGTTAGGATCCGTCCTGCGGTCGAGACCAGTGGGCCATTCATTTGGCAACTTGAAGGAAGGTACCCCAAGTTGAGTAAGTTACGCCAAACCCAATTTGATATAACGCACGACTGCGATGGTGGCGATGGCCAGAACGCCAAGAATGATGCCCAGATGAAGCGCGAAGTATTTCTCAAGGGCTGTCAAGGTTCCTCGTCCCCCTGAAGGCTCCGCTAAGAAAAGCAGGAGACGAGGGAACGCAAGTAGACATATGGAGAATGACGCAAGACTGGAGTAAAGTTTGAGTCAACACGGACCAATTGTGGGGAAAGGAAGGGGCCATTTACACGACAGCTGATGTCCACGCCCAAACTGAGATAGATACGTCTGAATAGTTGGTGATAGCGGGTGGTTCCGCCCCTGCGTCGCGATTCTCCACGGGCTCGGCCGAGGTGGCCTCAACTGCACGCGACCGAGACAAGTTGTCCATTTCGATGTTGGTGGACATGATGTTCTGAGGATGAGGTGAGGAGGCTGTGCGTAATGGGCAGAATTGACCAGATTAATACCGCGGACGCAGCAACACCTCGAAGAAGGTTACTTCTTGCGCCCAGGAACGTCCAACTTTACCGCTCACGGCGAGTTCTCGATGGCCAGCGAGGGTCTGAACCAGCTCAGATCGCGTCCGTGATTTTTGATAATTATTACGGTACCATAAATTGTCGTCATTCGGGATGTCGTTCCATGGGAGTCGGCCAAAGCCGACGTCCCCACCGATCATTTAGATTCTCGATCAGCCTGGAAGTTAGTTGAATATGTGAGAGACTATGTAACGCGTTTGCAACATACCGTCATGTAGTAAGGTTGTGTGAGCTTTGTTTTGCTCCTGTACCGTGACAAATTGGCACATTCCCCGATGTATCTTCCAACTTTAGACCTCTCCTTTCTGCTGTCTTTGTGGGTCCAGGAGCCACTTGTCACAACAGGTGGTCAGCACAGAGATCTGGCGGTCCTTTCGCCGTATCGCGATGCCCCAAACGTCCCTGGTGTCTCTGCGAACCTGCCAGATGACTGCACCGTGGACCAAGTCATCGTGGTGAGTCCTTTGACTTGTTGCCAGTCAACGGTGCGGATGACACCCGGTGCCAATTCAAGTTACACCGACATGGGTCTCGTGGCCCCGAGTTCGAACACGCGTTCATCCAAGAACTCGTCAAGACCCTCGACCGCTCGCAGGACCTAATTCGAGCTACTCATCTTCCTTCGAACCTGCAATTTCTCAAGGAGGGGTACGAGTACAGTCTACTTCCTGAGCAATTAACTGTCGTTGGCCGCCGAGAGCTTTTCGACCATGGTGTCGAGTACTCCTTTCCTTTATCAAAATCGACATTGCATTCACGATCAATCATCCAGATTTGCCCTTCGGTATCCGGATTTTTCAACGGACATCTTGCTGTCTAGCCCCGTTCAAAGAGTCGTGGACTCCTCACATTTCTTTGCTCAGGGGTTCTTCGGTCTCGCTGCAGAGAATGTCACCTTCCACACGGTCAATGACCTCGACGATCCCGTCTCGTGGATCACTCCTTGGAAGTCGTGTCCGAAGTTCTCCACCCTTGAATCTCACAAGGTACCTCGTGCTGCCTTTTTCGAGCTGCATTGTTCACGCATGCATATATGCAGGTAGCGTCGCAGTGGGCGGTTAAATACGCGCTGCCCATAGCACAGAGGCTCAACAAGCTCGTCCCTGGCCTTGATCTCCTCTTGAACGACACCCGAGGTGCATTGTATGCCTGCCCATTCGATCTCGCAGCCCACAACCAGTCTCCGTGGTGCAATGTGTTTTCCACGCACGAACTGAAGAATTTGGAGTACGTCCCACCTTCCATGTCTTACCACGAACGGATGACCTCAATAATATATGCTAGATATGAGTATGATCTCCTCATGGATGGCATCAGCGGACATGCATCCAGGGGAGATCCTGGCCCTTTCCTGGGTGCCTTTTACGTCCAAAAGCTTATCGAGCGGTAAGTTTGCCACCAAGCGAGCAGAGTATGTGAAAAATTTATTGCAACAGTCTCACGAATGCAACTGGCGAAGCTCAGCGCCTCTATCTCGAATTCGGCCATGACAGCAGCATACTCTTGCCACTGTCAACGATGGGCTTGAACAAGTCAGTATTCATCCAAGCGAGGATTACCAAGTTGCTAACGATCCCTCAGAGATACTCTACCTCTCAACCCACGTCATGTGCCCGCGCATCGCAAGTTCAGAACCTCGCAACAAACGCCTTTCGCTGCAAGCATGGTTTGGGAGAAGTTTACTTGCAGAGACTCGTACGTCAGTGTTTCCTGGGGTCAGTGTCTTGACCTAACGACTGTAACGAGTAGCTTTCAAGGTCCCCAAGTTCGTCTCGTGTTGAACGGAGCAACTTTTCCTCTGTCTATTTGCGGGAAGTCTAAACAGGACAGGAGACACGGGACGTGTTCACTTGAAGAATTTGCAAGAGCGAATGAATATAGTACAAGCGCCCAGTACAAGAGCGAAAGCTGGAACAGGACTTGCGAGGGCGACTAAATCGCCCTTCAACCGACTTCTGGGTTGAGATAGCATGCACATGATAGCCTCGAAGATAACTACGTACTTTTTTGCTCTAATTCATAGCTGATACGCATCATGCATTCGCTGCACCATTCTATTCTACATCGACAATAATGTACCAGGAGCCGTGACGCACAAAAAAGAACAACAGAAACTAGTAATATAAATCGCAACCCAGCCTACCATCCGCCCGTTCCCCAGCCACTAGAATTCTGGATCATAGCAGCGCGCTGTGGATTCATTCCCGGAGGGACATGGGGAGGGGGTTGAGTTATTGGAGGTCGCGAGTACGCAGAGGGAGTCTGGTAGCCAAGGGGTTGGGGTGGTGGTACGGCAAAACTAGATGCTGGTGCGTTCCCGCCAAATCCAACCGCTGGTGTTTGGCCACCGTAAGGGTTTGGTGTACGGCCAGGAACTTGACGAACGGAAACATGACCAGGTGTCGTGTGACCCGGTGTGCGGGCTGGTGTGCGAGTGCCTGCACCGTAAGGTGTCTTCCCCCCTGCACCGGCTGTACCCAAGTTTTGTGACTGGTGCAAATGCCTGGACATCGTATGAGAGGCAGAAATCACGATCTTATGTCATTAGTCCTTACCTGACTTTGAATGCATCACACAGTTCTGGCACTCCCGCGACGGCTGCTTCAAAGAGACAGTATGATTCTGGTGTCACGCGAATGGGCTACCAAATAATGAGCTTCAGGATTTTATAGAGTAAAAAAACATTACCCAAGTCTGGACGGTGGAGTTCTTGTTCGCTAAGAAACAGAGATTGAAGTGGCCGGGTTTTTTGCGGTTCAACGTGAACCCATAGATACTTTTTGCGGGGTTGGCAGCAACAAAGTTCTTCAAAGACAGATCTACGGGGTAGCGTAAACCGTACTGAAACGTGGAAACGCAACGTAGAACTACTCACGAAGCTCGTCTTCGGATCCTTGCTTGAATTTTTCGTGTGCCATCAGTTCCTCGACTTTCCGGGCGGTGGCTTGGACATGATTGACAATAAGTTCGTCGAGATCAGCGTATTGATGCTTGTCGTCGACAAACAGCACCGTGCCTTGACCCGTGTTAATCTCGCTGACGTCTGTCGCGAATTAGCACACCTACGAAAACGCGCGAGATAACACTACATACCTATGTGCTGGTACAGCTTGTCGTCAACCTTCCAGGTCACCGCAAGGTGATCGACACCTTTCGAAGAAGGTCTGATCACCACATCTCCACGCTGTTGCTTATCCAGATAGTTCTCCGCTTGCGTCGCGTTGAAGTTGTGGAAATTAGGATGCTTAATGACACGTCTTGTGCGATCCGTCTCGGCTCTCTTTTTCCTGGCCTGCATCTCCAAATCACGTTCGCATTGTTGAGTATTCCAGTATTCATCACGTTTGACGCGACGGAAAAGACCATCTCCTGGAACGAGATCCGAGGGACGAATTGATAACTGCACATAGAATTGATCGGCAGGAAGATCGAGGTTAACGTCTACAATGACGCCTTGGAGCGCTTGACCTTTCTTGACAATGTTCTGAGGATTCACGTTGCCGGCGTCCGACATGTATTCCATGTTCATGATTCCTTCGATACCGGAATCGAGGCGTACCGTTGCCATGATCTTGTCGACGCGTACGACGAGCACAGAGATAATGAGTCCCATGCGAAGGGTTCGTGGTGTCTCGCCGCTCAGCATGGTCAATACGTCCCACGCTTGCATTGGGGGGAAAGGTGCACGCTGCTCTGCGAACGGCTTGAGCAATTCTTCGCGGATAACATTGAGGGTATGCCGCTTTCGATCTTCATTAGCCTCGTACATGCTGACGGCAAACTCATCGAGGTTAAGCTCGTTCAGCTTTCTCTCGTTGTCGTTGTCCTGCATGATGAGAGACACGACGTGTGATGGGTGTTCGTCGTGAACATCTTCCTCGTCGAGCTCGAGGGCGTCAGTTGCCATCTTTCGTGCGAGTTCGTAGTCCTCAGGATGAATGCGAGTGTCATCCAACGGGTCTTGCACGTCATCGTCAGCATGTCGATTTTTGGCGGGCTTTAGTTCCGCATCGTTAGATATGCGCAGGAATCCGGCCGCATTGAGGAAGATCTTCGTAGTCAGTAGACCTGACTTTATAAATTGATCGCGATTAACGAGATTGCCCCCCTAAAGATGATAAGTAAACAATAACAAGGGAACCTTGAAAACATACGATCGATGCAATTTTTCTGGCCAAAACTTGAGCTTTACGTGGACCGAGACCACAAACGAAAGGTAGAAGATGTTGGTAATACGAGTCCGTTACTGCACGGTTGATATCAATCCCGATCTTATTGGTCACATCAACCAAGGCTCTCTCGAGCGCGGACAGTAGTTTCTCTCTCGGAATCTGAACCAGAATCAGTAGTGAGCTGGATGATGAAGTCAAAGATACTAACAAGATGCTGATCCTCGTCCTCGAGCGAGATTGCAACTATATCAGGGCCGAGTGCAGCATATTCATTCAACGGATTTTGAGCATAACGAGCCAAACCAACGCAGTACTTTGCAATGGGAGAGAGCGTGCTGAATTCCTCAGTTGCTCGCTTACTATGCTGGTAAATTCGAGCGACTTCGTCATTGAGATAGATTACGGGGATGTTGAAGGCTTGTTCGTTGACTGGCTCCGCTCCCCACCCAGAAATATTGCCTTCAGTATCCGCACTTGGGGTCTTGCCGTTGACAATTTCCTTGATCCTGGACGACAACTTAGCTGTTGCCATGGTGAAGCCTCCTATGACTATTACGTCAGGCCGTCGTCTCTTGAGCAAGTCGGTGAATTCATCTTGATAATCTTGGTCCACCAGATTGTCAAGTTTGACGTGTTCACGCAGTCTCCCCATTTCGTCCAAAAGAACAAGGGTAACGGCGTCCTTCTGGGGATCCCCTTTCCCCCAAGAGATGGCGAGGACGGAGGACGTGTATACAGGTTGTGCATCCCCGGAGACAAAGGGAGCAATATCGATGCGCTAAAAGTATGTTAGTTAGCAAGGTGCCGAATGGAGTGATGGCTTACCTCTTTTAGTTTGTTGCCGCAATGGATAGCCAAAGCATCCTCAACTTCTTCCCGCAACCACTCTCTTGCCCATTTGGTGCCGATTGGAATAAGGTGGTATTCCAGTACCTCTTGGACAACCCGAGATCGCTCTTCGTTCCATGACCTCGCAATATCACTATAGCTGTCTGAGGCGAAAGCGTCGTTAAGTTGGCGCTCGAACTTGGCCTTGGCTTCGTTTGTTAGGTAAATCGATACTGTGACCAGCAGATCGGCCTCAGCAGCCAGTATGTGTAGAAATTGTGCACTGTCCAGCATTTGAGTTATAGGTTTGTGGTGAAGGTATTTGAAATTCTGAGCAAGATTCGTCAGTGGAGCATCAGAAAAAGAACTAGACGGCAACCAACAAAGTGAGGATGATGTTCGTCGATTTTATGAACACCTCGATCTGTGGGCTGCACCGATATTTGCGCCTCCGTTTTGAACAAGTCCCGCATGGATTGGCGAAGTAACGGATCTTTGCCTAGCTCGGTGGCGAGAATCATCCTAGCACGGCGCAGCAGATCTTCGGGTGTTTGTGACGCAACCGATTCGGGGTTCGTGAACTGCTCGGCGAAGGCGGTCGGATTCAATTCTTGATCTTCTACAAAGTTAGGACGATCGTTGGCTACAAAATTTTGCACTATTTCATGAGGACGGATGCCAAAACCCTGACGTCCATAGTTCAGCTGAGGCAAGAGGAATCGTTGAGAACGACCTACATCAGCCAATTTAGATACTATGCTCTTTTTTGCAACTTCATATGCAGAGATCCGACTCGGCGTTTTGCGCTTGCGGTCTGGTTCTTCGTCGTCGTGGAAGTGGAGGTCGAATGAGTCTTGTTTGTTCACCTTGTATTTCATTGACAACCATTCAGTCGCGTCCGCGACCATCTCGACGCATTCCATCTTTGGTCGGATGGACTGCGTGAAATATTCGTCTTCCACATTGAGCCGAGTGTATGAAGCAACAAGGGCATTCCGCCGATCCAATAGGGAGCGGTATTTCTGGCCGAGGGCAGATATCCTCCACAACTCAGACAGGGTGATAAGCTCAACTCTGGCGCGCATTTCCTGGGGATTGAAATACGAGATGTAATCCCGTTTGTGCGTCCAAATATACGGCACTTCGAACTCGTGGATGAAGAGAAAGCGGAGAGCGTATGAGACCGCTAGGACCAAGGCTTGAGAATATGCCTTGTACGGCCCGTCGCGAGAAAAGAAGTCCCTGGTTTTACGACTGGACAAACGTGAAGTTACCCAGGCAGCAGCATCGTCAATATCTGCCTCTGTAAGATTCTGATGGAGAGATAGAGTTGCATTGGGGGAAAGTGAAGACGTTGCGAGTTGCATGCGCTCTGGTATGTCCTGAGCCCGAATCAAATCGTCATCTTCTGTAAGCATCCGAGCACGTATTTCCGAAGGTTCAAAGACCTGGAATATGATGAGTTCCGACTCTAGCAAGAGTGGATGAACATAAAACAAACATCTTGGTATTTCATTTCGGGCTTGAGCCGTTCCTCGTACTCTGCTTCGTCGTCACCTTCTAACGCCCAATCGTACTCGTGACCATCGCCAAAAACGTCGTGAATTTCGTCCCAAGCACTGGGGTAGGTGAGTAAGGGAAGATTACAAGGCATGTTCTGGACTTACTTGGCGTCAATACCAGCAAGTTCCGGTCGAGAACCCATCGCTTTTCTCCGTTGACGTTCGAGCTTTTTCCTTTCCCTACGTCTTTCCTCACGTTCGCGCTCATCCATAACACCAGCACCTTCTTCTTCGTCCTCGTAGTCGATGAAATCATCCATGTCTTCCTCGTCTTCCCTACCGCCCCCTGCCCGCTCATCATCCCAGATGCGCTGAATATCCTGGACTTGTGGCAAATCATCGTCGTTATCGAGATCATCTTCAGAGGACTCGACCACTGGCTTCCGTCTCGAAGATGATGGGACCGATGGAGAGCCGTCCTCACGGCCACGGCGAAGCCGTGTCAGATGGTTTCTGAATGAAGTACCAGTGTTTTCTTCCAGGAGCTCCAAGTCATCATCTTCCAATGCTTCCTCCTCCTCCTCTATATGAGATTTAAGTATCCTCCCCAGACACAATATTAATGTCAGGAACTTACCGCGTTTCCGATGGCGCCTCTTCCGTCGTTTCCTTCTTCTCCGTCGCTCCTCGCCGTCCTCATCCTCCTCATCCTCATCCTCGTCGACGATGAAGCCTTCCCTTATTCGCTTCTCCTCCTCCACGTCGTCGTCAGGTTCTTCAGAGCTATCGTCTGACACGCCATTTCCGTCTGCCATGGTCGCGTCCGCGTCGTCCTCGTCGGGTTGCGGATTTCCCATAATTTCGTCGTCGTCAATCAGCCTATCAGAAGGAGCCACAGAGGGAGACGACATGGTGGTCAGCGACCAGGTTGCGCAGAACGGGCTGCAATGCAAGAACTGGACGTCAAACAGGTCCGGACGTTACCGACGGAGCCACAAATCCGTGCCGTCTGAGTGTGTCTGAGTGAGAAAGTTGCTTTCCCGATTAGGGCAAACCATAGTAAATTATTTCAAACCAAGTACGTCCTACTGGAACGCAATGTGTTCCTTCGTGTCCCACCTATAGAACTCGATATCGGCCTCGCTAAGGCAGTCAAAGGTCAAACGTTCAATATGAGACGACGAAAATGATGTGACAAAAAGATGTGAAAGGACTCGGGAAGGACCCCGGGTGCATCTGAGTGGCTGAGTAATCACAGTTGGTTTTCCACCACCCCATTCAACATCCTACCCGACCCCAGACCTCAAAGCTCATTTCCCCCCCATTCCTGTTTGTCTGTGCACTCGAAGCAGGCCCCGGTGACAGCGAGGAAGTGCTTCTGAAGAGGTATGATTGCCCCATCCTTCCACATGACGGAATGGCTTCCGACCTCAGCATTTCCTCTTTTGGAAGGGCTGGTCACCAGACTAATAACTGCCATATTGATCATGATCATCGTTACTTCCTGGCTGGGCAGACCGTCGGAGTCACTGCAAAGCTACTACTAGTAACTCATCACAGCGACCTCACTCACCTCAGTGATCATGATCGTTACCAAACGGACAGATGAAGAAGAACATGTCATAATCATGCGGCAGGCATTGAGTGAAGCGCTATCAGATGGTTGCGTGCCTGTGCAAAATGCGTTTTGTGTAGGATGTGTTCTGGTAGCGCGCGTTCCAGGCATGGAAGCAGCCACTTTGGCCACTGGCTACTCGAGGGAGCTCCCTGGGAATACACACGCGGAAGCGAATGCCCTGACAAAGGCACGTAATCTCTCAAAGTCGCACCTGGCGGCACTCTTTCCCTCGGCGGATTCCACCCCATCCATCGAAGATCTTTTGCGGTGCACCGACGCCTATACCACGCTTGAACCTTGCTCCGTCAGGACATCAGGCCTCCCGGCGTGTGCGGATGCCCTCATCGAAGCGGGGATCAAACGATGTTTTGTTGGCGTAGGCGAGCCAGATGACTTTGTGAAGTGTGAGGGAGCACGGAAGTTGAGGGATGCTGGCGTTGACATTGTTTGGCTGAGCGGCTTGGAGAAAGAGTGTCTTGATGCTGCCCGGAGAGGACACCATGCGAAATAATAAAAATCAAGGTTCAACTGCAAGACATGGCAAGTACGCTCCAATCACTTTCCCCTGACCCAATCTTTCTCAAATCATGAACGACAGACAATGCTTTACCCTCGTTGCCCATTCGTCGATCATTTCCTTTGCACGGACGTTGTCCATGATCGTCGGCGCGCTCTCGATGGACATCGTGATGAGATCCAACTCCTCGTTGATCACAATATCGACCATAACGTCATCCTAGTTTTTGACATCGTTACTTGGATATTCCGTTATTGAGATGCATAGACAGACCTGAAGTAACTTGGTAATAGGCAATGCGTCGATGACTTTGGATTCCTCATACACCAGTGGTTCCGCGGGTATGGTGTGGTCAATCTGCCAGAAGATGAACGACATCGACACCCAGACAGAGACAAGCAATTACCTCAACGAACTCAAAAAGCTGGGCTTCCCGTGCACCATCTCTTTTGACTCTTTCGAATACATTAACGAACACATTGGTTACAGGCAAACCTTTGCCTCTCGTTACCCATTCATCGATGTTCCGCAGACTAGTCTGCTGGATTAACGGTGTACGTTTGCGTAATTCTTGTTGCACCATACGGGCGACCTCCAGGAGGTCATTCGACACGGAAATATGTATTGGCAAGACATTCATGCATGGAATGGCCAAGTTCAAGATGTTTGAAACCGGCCCTGTCCGCCCCGCATGCCAGAGCCCGAAGGTAGCGTGATCAGAAGAGGAATGATATGCTTGTAGTGATGCCCAAGACGCCAGCAGGATGCAATGTAAAGGTAGATCGATCGCCTGGGCTTGTTTCTTGAGTTCAGCGGCCCCTGGAATAGCCGACGTTAACGTCACGAGGGTCCTCTCCGGGGAAGGTGGCTGACCCTTCTCAGGAATCAATGGCGGAAGATACACCGGGAGAAATGGAATGGGCATGACAGACTGCCAGTAGAGTCGTTGTTCTGAGAGCCTGGCTAGCGAGGGAGCAAATGCAGCCAAGAATGCGCGAGTATCTGAAGTGTTCCGTGGCGACGAACCATGATAAAATGAGGCGAGATCTTCGAGTAAAAGCTGGAGGCTGAACGCATCGTATTGGAAGTGATGCATCCGAATTAGTAGATACCGATTTTTCGTTAATGTCGACGTTAAAACGAAACCTTTGGCTTGCACGGCACTAATAGGCAAGGGCGACATGGTGATACCCTTCATCTTCTCGCTGAGCGCGAGTAAATCTTGATCGTGGCCAACACAATCCTCAACTAAATCGGTTTCCATCGGGTTGCATGCAAACGTGACCACTCGTAGGTCACCAGATCCTGAAGCTGAGGCAAATGTGGACCGCAGAATCGGGTGATATTCCACAAGAGAATTCCAAGCCGATCGGAGTTGCTGGATGTTTACATCAGGGCCGAGCCTATACGCGAAGACATGGTGAAAACGCTGGCCGAAGCTGCGTTGCCAAGCTGCAACTAGCCATTTCATCCCTTCGGTAGCGACTGAAACAGAAGCAATTTGATCGCGGCGTCTTTCTGGGAATCGTTCCAAGATTGCCTGGAACTCCTCAGTCGGTATCTGTAGCGAGGGTACCTTGTTTTGCGGCACTGGAGTGTCTAGATCGCCGCTAGTGGTCTTGCTGGCCAGTTCCCCGATCGTGAAGCTGGAAA
>JBBPOM010000067.1:0-58553 GCA_038091455.1 Leccinum uliginosum
CATCAAGCTCGAAAACATTAGAGAGGGCGTCGCAGAATCAAAGGTGGTGAACCAAGTTGTCAATCCATCGCACTTTGTTCATACTCCGCACGCACTCCATCAGGTTCCCCGCCGACACTGACAACGCGCTTCTGATGACGCGCGACGTCCTCGGCACGTTCAAGCTCACAAACGCTGGAGAGGGCATTACAGAGTGAAAGGTGGGTGAATCAAGGGATCAGTCCATCGCAATTCGTTCATACTACCAACCGACGGTGTTCCAGGACTGGGTGGGCCCTTCCTTCGCACCCATTTCAACAAGTCCCACACCGACAACGACAACGCGCTCCTCACGACCCCCGACGTCCTCGGGACGTTCAAGCTCGCAAACATCGGAGAGGGGCCATCACAGACTGAAAGGCGGATGAATCGAGGGATCAGTCCATCGCAATTCGTTCATACTACCGACAGACGTTGTTCCACGACTGGGCGGGCCCTTCCTTCGCACCCATTACAACAAGTCCCACGCCGCCAACACACTCCTCACCACCCGCGACGTCCTCGGGATATTGAAGTTCGCAAACGTTTTGGAGAGGGTATTACAGAGTCAAAGGTTGGTGAATCAAGCGGTCAGTCCATCGCACTTAGTTCATACTACCGACAGACGGTGTTCCACGACTCCACGGGCCCTTCATCCGCACCTACTTCACCAAGTCCCACAACGCCAACAAACTCCTCACAACCCAGATGGCAAGGATTGGAAAGGGCATGACAGCGTGAAAGGTGGTGAACCAAGTGGTCAGTCCAACGCACCATACTACCGACAGACGTTGTTCCACGACTGGGCGGGCCCTTCCTTCGCACCCATTTCCAGTCCCACACCGACAACGCGCGACGTCCTCGACACGTTCAAGTCCACAAACGTCGGAGAGGGCATTGCAGAGTGAAAGGTGGGTGAATCAAGTGGTCAGTCCATCGCACTTCGTTCATACTACCGATAGACGTTGTTACACGACCCCGCAGGCCCTTCCTCCGCACCCACTTGAACCAGTCCCACACCGCCAACTCGCTTCCTGAATGCATTTTGATTCGTGAGCCATCAAGTTCCACACCGGCAACACGCTCTTCACAACCCGCGTCGTCCTCGGGATGTTCAAGCTCGCAAACATTGGAGAGGGCCATCACAGAGTGAAAGGTGGGTGAACCAAGCGGTCAATCCACCGCACTTCGTTCATACTACCGACAGACGCTGTTCCACTCCTCCCGACAAACGCTGTTCCACGACTCCACGGACCCTTCATCCGCACCGACTTCTACAAGTGCCACACCGCCAACGCGCTCCTCACAACCCGTGACGTCCCCGGCACGGTCAAGCTCACAGACGTTGGAGAGGGCATTACAGAGTGAAAGGTGGGTGAACCAAGCGGTCAATCCACCGCACTTCGTTCATACTACCGACAGACGTTGTTCCACGACTTCGCGGACCCTTCATCCGCACCCACTTCAAGATATCCCACACTGCCAACGCGCTCCTCGAATGCCGCCTCGTCCCTAAACCATCAAGTTCCATATTGGCAACGCGGTCCTTACAACTCGGGACGTTCAACCTAGCAAACATTGGAAAGGGCATCACAGGGTGAAAGGTGGTGAAGCAAGCGGTCAGTCCATTGTTCTGTGTCGCTTCATCGAATCCTGTTGTACGGATGGCGAAGAGCGATCCCGTATTGGCACGGTGCCAACGTGGGGACCGCATGGCAGCGCATAAGCACAGGTGAGTGTCTGACAAAAGGGCTCGTGTGCCCGCACCACCTTTGGGATCCCCCCCCTTTTCTCTCTCTCACTCATTCTCTCATTCGAGCAGAATCCTCCCTCCTCCCCACTGTTGCAGCCCACTATGCAAACAATCTATCCGTGGTCGCGCCCTCGTATCGCCTCAGTCGCCTTTCCGAGTCTGGCCAACTCCCTCGATAGGGCTTAAGATGTTGAACCCCAAACAGACTCGGATGTGCAGCGGTCGGGGTAGCGGCAGCCCCCTGATGAGAGCTTTCGCAGGCTCGAAACCGCTACCTACTGCTCCGTTACCTGCGTCTCCTCGTACTGTACATCGCTTGCTCGATGGCCCGACCCTGATCCTGAGAGAAGGGTGTCCCGATGGACGAGCAAGCAAGCAGGACCGCCCGAGCGTATCTCTTCGCAAACAGACAAAAAGTCCAGCACACTTGGTTCATACTACAAACAAACGCCGTTCCAAGACTCCCCGGGCCCTTCCTCCGCACCCACTACAACAAGAACAAGTTCAACACCGGCAACGCGCTCCCCGAATGCCTCCTCGTCCGTGAGCCATCAAGTTCCACACCGGCAAGACGTTCTTCACAACCCGCGACGTCCTCGGGACGACGTTCAAGCTCGCAAATATTGGAGAGAGGCCATCACAGAGTGAAAGGTGGGTGAACCAAGCGGTCAATCCCCGCACTTCGTTCATACTACCGACAGACCATGTTCCACGACTCTACGGGCCCTTCCTCCGCACCCAGTTCAACAAGTCCCACACCGACATCGCGCCCCTCACGACTTGCGACGTCCTCGGCACGTTGAAGCTCGCAAACTTCGGAGAGGGCATGATAGAGTGAAAGGTGGGCGAATCAAGTGGTCAGTCCATCGCACTTTGTTCATACTACCGACAGACGCTGTTCCACGAATCCACGGGCCTGTCATCCGCACCCATTCCAACAAGTCCCACACCGGCAACGCGCCCCTCACAACTCGTGACGTCCTCGGCACGTTCCCTCCGCACCCACTTCAACAAGTCCCACACCGCCAACTCGCTCCCCTAATACCTCCCCTTCCGCGAGCCATCAGGTTATCCACCGAACACTCTCTTTCCGACAGACGCTATTGTACGACTCCGCGGGCCCCTCCTCCGCACCCACTTCATCAAGTCCCACATCGGCAACTCGCTCTTCACAACCCGCCACGTTCTCTGGATGTTCAAGATCTCAAACATTGGAGAGGGCATGACAGAGTGAAAGGTGGTGAATCAAGTGGTTCGTTCATCGCACTTCGTACATACTACCGACAGACGTTGTTCCACCTGTCCAAGTGCTCTTTGGATGATTGACGCCTCGTCAGCCATCCTCCGTACCCACTGATGATGCGTGTCCTCTGGCAGAGTTGCGTAGCAACGTCCTCCTAGTAGTGCGACATACGATGAGCTCGGATCTGCATGCGCTTAAGGCCATCACTAAGTGTCGCGTTCTTGCGCATCACGAGCTACAGCATACGGTGACCTAACCGAAGAACATTTTGATTGATGCTGACGGACCGTCCTCACCGACTTTGGCCATTCGAAGGAAGTTCCCCATCGCGCATGGCCAATCACGGCACCTCCCACACACCTTCGGGAACTCGCGGTGATATCTATTCACCGGGGAGCGAACCTGCAACGCCGCCTCGGATGAAAGGCGAGAGGGGTCAGAAACTGTCCAGAGCTTGGCTAGGGCAGGGTACTGTTCCGCCTGACACCACGACCAGTTTTTTGAGGCACAGCAAAGTACCTCGCTCTTGAGGTCTTACAGGGACTGCCATACAGCTATGAAGTGGACTGGTGGAGCTTTGGCACGATGCTGTACGAGATGCTGACAGGAACCGTACGTTTAACTGCTCGTTGTCACATGTCGTGCGAGATGGGCTGATGTTCTGTGTCGCAGACGCCATAATCGTTCAGATATACATCTCAGGATACTGCGAGACGAGTAGCAATTCCCTGAAGACAGGCCCGGGGTGATGGACCAAGATACAAGAGTTTGATACGGGGTGTAAGTGACTAACACCCTTGCGGATGGTCTTTATCTTTTATCTTTTCAACAGTCCCCTATATCCCACCCATCGACTCTCGAATGCCAGCGATATCCAGAATTTTGATGACACATTCCTGAAGTGATAAACGACCCTAATCATCAAGGTCAAGTAGATACCGATCAGGATCGTGATCGAACTGACGGGCAAGGCACGGATGGTGATGATGCATACCCAACACCCTCTCACTCTCGTAACCCATCAGACGAGAACGGCGTAGACGTGGTCGATGTATATTCGTCCCAGGTCACGACGAAGATGGTTCCGGGGATTCGGGAGAGGAAGGAAAGACGGATGAGGAAGATACCCCGTCGATTCTGACCGCCGATATCTTGGACAGTCCTGCTCAACCTATACACGAAGCCGAGAACTCAATGACGCAACGGCACCAAGGATACGAGC
Source organism: Leccinum uliginosum (assembly GCA_038091455.1). Lineage (NCBI taxonomy): Eukaryota > Fungi > Basidiomycota > Agaricomycetes > Boletales > Boletaceae > Leccinum > Leccinum uliginosum. Next base: position 4,237 of record JBBPOM010000067.1, read on the forward strand.
CTTTTTGCTCGCAGCGCCGTGGACCGGTATAGGCTGTCCAAGTTCCGCAAAGGGTTGAGCCGTCTCAACGGATCCGGGCGGAAGATCGTTCTCAGGTCTCTCAAAGGAATCGGATATCCAAGCGGTGGGCCTTGTGGATTCACCTACAGTAGTCCTGGCCTAAAACTCTGAAAGACGTTGCCGCAGGGAAAATCACCGTCGCCGTCTTTCTCTGCCAATGCGTCCACGATTAAGACGTCCACAATCTCGAATGCTGCAACCAACGCTACCGTCTCGTCAATCTCAACCAATGGTGTGTTAACGCCGTCCGTATCGGCTCCTTGAAGCACGATGATCATGGCCATGTCACCGACTCCGAGTTAGGAATCTCACGGGTATTCAACAGCGCCCGCACAGCCTCTCGCAACGCCCATGCCACGACACGGCAAGTTCGACGACGAACACGACACCATCACCGTCGCCCAACTTGAACCACGGTCTCCCGCGAGCGGCGGCGACGACGGCACAACGATATGATGTGGCTCACCCGCCATCACTCGTGCCATTACACAGGAACAACAACAACCACACGGCGACGCGACGACTTGGACGACTCCCCCGACGACGTGCGTTCCCACCACACACACACGCACACACGCACACACGCACACACTCACTCTCGCCCCACTCTTTCCCTCACCCATCCTACGCCAGACCCTGTCCACGCCGCCAGCGCACCCCCGACGACGGCACGGCAACTGGTAATGATAACGAGGTGACGAAGAGATGATGACGCGACGAGGACGAGGACGAGGAAGTGCGTTCCCACCTGTCTCTCTCTCTCCCCCTTATTCCTCTCTCCCCGCCTCTCTCCCTCACCCACCCCACCCTATGCCGCCGCCAGCGGGATGCGACGACGCGACGAGGACAACACGAACGCGATGAGGTGCGTCCCACAACTTTCTCTTTCTCTTCTCTCTCTCTCTCCTCTCTCTCTTTCTATTTTGCTCTCTCTCACCCACCCCATACCAGACCCCGTCCACGCGCACTCTCACAGCATGAGGAAGCCACGAGGACATCGACAAACACAATGACAATGACGCCATGAGGATGATGACGCGTCGTGACGATGACGTGACGTGACGACGACGCCTGCATGATGACAGGGTGACGAAACGGACGGTGACGACGACGTGGCAGTGTACCAGTGGCGGCACCACAACGGACACACGACGATGACAAATGCGTGAAGTGGCACTGGCACAATGCGTTGACTGACGTGATGCGGCATGCTAAAGTGGTAGTACACACGGTGGATGCGCGGCATGCGTCACCAGTGCGGGTAGTACAGACGGTACCCGTGCCAGCCACCGTGACGGGGTAGCGGGTCACGGCAAGTTGGATACGGGCGGCAAACACTGACCCGCACCTGGCAGACCGTGACTCCCTAAGATTCAAGGAAGTTGAATCTGATATTTGTACACACTGGCACACGAGGCATTTGTGGACTTACTTGGATAGCTAGTTGCAGCACTGTGATCCTTGTTAGCCATGATGACACAAATCGAATAAACCAATTAAATATTGCCAACTGCTAGCCTGACTGTGATTTACTGAGATAGTACTAGGAATATTCAATGTCTACTCATGTACACCCATGAGGCATTTGTGGACTTACTACTAGTAGGATAGCTAGTTGCAGCACACATAAATATGTGATCCTTGTTAGCCATGATGATACAAATTAGATAAACCAATAAAGTATTGCCAATTGCTAGGCAGCCCTAGCCAGAGTGTGATTTACTGATTTACTAGGAATACCAGCCTGAGTGTGACTTACTGAAATACTAGGAATACCAGCCTGAGTGTGATTTACTGATTTGCTAGGAATATTGTCTACTCTGAGGCAGACCCATGATGACTCCATGAAGATCAGATAGTTTGTGTGAACATTAGTGTTTTACCCCAGCCCATTCCAGTTTGGCATACAGATACTGTCTGTACACTGTCCCAGTCTGTTAGGTCTATGTTAACTATAGCACTATGAAGGCTATGGGTAAGATATGGTTAAACTATGAGATACTATGACTACTATGGCTACTATGGCAAAATCCTGGTTTTGCTGATGGGGTGCTACGTTCCTATCTTTCGCATCTTCACTCCGACTCGGAGTTTTACCTGACTGTCCGGAGGGGAGGGCTTTAGTATCAATCTAGAGAACAGAGACCCAGTGGTGAGGATATCGATATCGTTACGATAGTACATGACCCCAGTCACCTGGCAGCGAGTCGTTTAAATTACGTAAATCGATAGCACCTGTCTGCTTGAAGATTATCATGCAGAAGATATCCTTACCAATTAGCAGAGACTGAACATTTGACACGTACACTACCGAACAAGCCATGCCAACATGCCACTGCTAGTAAGCAAATGTCATAGAGAAGAATATGTTGGTGCGTCGCAAACGTCACGAAGATCTCGGTAGAGCCGGAATGCCGCGAACGAGGAAAGCGATCTGTCGCATCCAGTGATACGTGTGCCGCATAGCACAGTGGTATGCTTTCTCTCCTTTGTCGACCACGCATGAACGTAACTTCCAGCTACTGAGGCCAGTCTTAATAGCATCAAACCGCTGGACGACTTCATCCATAGTTGGACGCTTTGAAGGGTCCTTCTGAATCATATCGGATATTAGAGGTCGCATGAAATCAAACCCAAACTTCGACTGGATTCGACTTAGCGAGTAGTACTAGTATGCAGTGTATGGTGGTACGACATACCTCAACAAAATCCTTCCTAATGGCATTACCGATGTAGAAGACGTCAGTGGAGAAAGGGTCACAAGGAGCATTGGAATTCTGAAATTCCGGGACCTCTTTATCCGCTCCCCAGATTGGGTCCTCCATTGGTTTAACAGCGGAATCGTCGTAGCGGCGTGATAGACCAAAATCGATCAAAAAGTATTTTGGAGGTCGTTCAGTTCTGGTCTTGTAGCGTGCATAGCCCGAGACATCTCGCGTCATCAAAGGGCTAGCGGGATGGAACGCGTCAATGTAGAGCCTACTTGGATCCATCATAATGTTTTTAGACGAGCAATCGCTGCACGATTTTTTTTTGACAAATAAACGAAAGAATGCGAGTATCGTTGCCTACCGATGAGCCACACGGTGCTTGTGCATAAATTGAAGACCCTAACAATGAATCAATGTCTGTGCTGGTGAAATATATGGAAGCATACCTCGAATAATTGGGTAATGCATGCAACCGCCTCTCCAAGAGTATCAAAAGGAGGACGTGTGTAGTCTCGAAGGAGAGGCATAACGATGACAGCGTTCTGCTCTTCGTCAGGAACGGGTAACACGTCATAAATTGGGACACAGTGATTAACACTGGCGGCTAGTTGCTGGGAGAAATACAGTGCGATATCAATTTCGTGGGGGTGATCCCTCCTGTTAACCAACTTGAGCATAACAAAAGCACCATCCGAAGCGCGCGTCCCATCAAGGACCCTGGCAGCGTACTGAGAATTCTAACGTGTTACAGGAATCAATGCGGGACATATTGAATGCTCACTTTGGCTTCAAGGCTGTCTTCATACACCAGCCAATCCTTCGTTCCCCGCCAAGAAGGCACCCAATCCGGAGCATATCGGGGTCGAAGTATATACCCATTATCCTTTAACCAGCTGTAGTGTTTAGACCACCACACTTCAGGTTCGGATAGCTGGGCGTCAACCTTGTTCGTCGGTGTGTCGCCAAAAGCTGCAAGCTCAAGTTGAGCAAGTTCTTCCCTCTTCTTAGCTTTAGCTTCCCTGATTACTTGCTTTTTCGAATGGGAGAACATGACGTGCGAATTCCGGGAGTGTTTTGCAGTAACACAAATATGCTAAAACATGGATCATATCAGACCCCGTGGACTGCACCGCGAATGTGCTCCTAGTATATGGCCGAACTTTTCGGGTTTGTATTTTCGCAGTGAAAAAAGAGGATCCGAGGGGAGCCGGGTGTGGAAAACCAGCAACTACCTTATATTTAAAGTATATCAGGCATGCCTTGCAATAGGTATAAAGTCCCCCCTTGATCATGACACTCAACGACGATAAGACACTGCTCCTCCATTCCGAAGACTTTGAACCAGTCGGGAATTACGATCCAGGAATCCCACTAATAAGGCTCATCGCCAATGGTTCCTTGCGTACCGGACAGTTATACCTTCGATTGACGCTGGACGAGATGATAAAAATTCGTTCCTTATCCAAAAGTGTGAACGAAAATCATCACATCCTTCTTCGAGAAACACGAGCTCAGTATGACTAGTGAGTGAGTAAACCGATGAGGGTTATTCCAGGCATTAACTATATTTTGATTCAGCTTGGTGCGGAGGAACGACCAACTCGAAAATTTTCTTGACACGCGCAGTTGGATGGTCAGATTTTTTCAACATAAAGCAGTGAAACGCTCGATACAAGCATTTATTGCCGACTCTGTCGATCTCTATGAATCTACCAAGGTAGCCCCCTTTTTATAACAATTTTCTTGTGCGGCACAAGCTAACGACAACAGGCAAAGTCTGATAAATTGAAGAGGGATGTGTTATCATTTCATACAATAGATTGCCCACCGGCCGAAAGTATGTTTCATTTCTGGTGAATGGCGAATTTTCTTCACGTCGCCAACATAGGTGGATCTGTGGGGAAAGATGGACAGAGCAAGGTAGCCCCCTTTTATAACAATTTTTTCGTGCAGCGCAAGCTAACGACAACAGGTAAAGTCTGATAAGTTGAAGACGGAAGTGTTATCAATTCGTACAATGGATTGCACACCGGCCGAAAGTATGTCTCATCTCTGGTGAATTGCGAATTTTCTTTTTTTTAAGTCGCCAGCATAGGTGATTCTGTGGGGAAAGATGAACAGATCAACGGTGTTTCAGTGGACTTGGGTGGTCCCGTTACACAGGATGCAATCGCCATCATCAGAGATGCAGCGTCCTTTCTGATGTCCGCACATTCCTTCGCCGATAAAGCCTCCTCTGAGAGTCAAGGTGGAGGAACGTCTGCACCTGAGACTGAGACTTTATCATCTACCCGGAGCCATGTTTCTACCTTGCCCAGCAGCCCAGACTCGGCCTCTGGCCTCGTGCTGAATTTCCAAGTCAATTGTAGCGTCGTCAACAACAAGGACACGAATTGTACAGGACTCACTATCATTAATGGCAGCTCTGGAAGTAGCGGATAATGGTAACCATCTATATACAGGTCACCTTTTGTTTCTCACTGATGGGCCTGGCCTATAGCGTCATAGGTGCTGACTCGGGTTCATCGACTCATCCGTGAACAGGACGTCCTGATTGCTGACTTCCTCCCCTGTCGATACCCCTCCCCTTTACGAATCACGTACACCGTACAAAGTTTCAGTACTTAGGAAGAAATCCGATGTCAAATTTACATATTAGTATGCCGCGGATGGTCGTGGATGTGCATCTGTTATCGCCGTAAACTGTTCGAGTTGCTCGAAACGAGTATCGAGTCTAAGGGAAGCGTCGACAGCTTCTAGCGTGACAACGCGCCGATGTAAATCAAGTGAGTGAATCTCCAAGGCGATGAAAAGCTTCTGTATGGCCTCAAGAGGATCTTTGTGATTCGGGGGAAGGAGACTTAGGGAGAGGTGCGATAGTGCTTGATTGCGGTAATGTGCATTGGCTAGTTCAGAGGACGCTGTCAGCATCCGACTCGAGGACACGTGCCAGTCCCGGATGACGCTGCACAGCTGCAAACCCCAAATAATCCCCGCACGATTTAGACGTGGCTGCGCGATATACACTCGGACGTGCGCGATAGAGTGGTTAGGTGTGCGCGATAGGGAGGCCAGTAATGAAATATATCATATTATGTGCGCTTGTACTTGTATTTACTAATGATAAGACGTACTCTACACTTCCTGCATGCTGACGAGGGCGACGGCGGGGTATGGACGTCGTCGTGTCGTTGTCATCTCGTCGTTTCGTTGTCGTTTCAGGACGGGGACGGGGATGGTGGCAGGGGTAAGGATGACGACGACGAGACGTTGGGGTGAGAGGACAGGGGAGAACGCGGGGACAGGGACGTGGATGGTGGCGGGGGTGAGGTCATCGTCGTCGTCTAGGAGCGAGGGGGGGTGGATGGGCAAACAGCAACGGGGGCGCCGTGCAGGAGTGAGTGCACAACGCGCACAATCGTGCGTGTTGTGGTCGCTTCCACACGCTGGGGCGAGAGGACGGGGGAATGGGATGAAGTATAGCGGGGGTAAGGACGATTCAGACGACGACGACGTCTCGTTGTCGTCGTCACGCTGGGGCGAGAGAACAGGAGGAGAACCGGGACGGGGACAGGTATGGGGAGTGGGGGTGAGGATGGTGGCGGGGCTAAGGACGACGACGTCGTTTCGTCGTCGTCGTCGTCGCGCTGGGGGATGTGGGCCTGGGAAGAAAAGGCTCGCAGTGCCTGAGAGGCGAGTTGAGGAAAGTTGCCGCGGGGCTAGGGTGATTGGAACTAATGAATCCACCCACGGAAAATCAGTTACTGGAAACATATGAGATACATCCTTGGGCAGCGTGCAGAGATGACGAAGGTACGACGGATGTGGAAGACCAAGGGGTGTGGCGACATGGTGCGGGTTGACGACACGTTTGGACGATGAGGTTGGGATGGGTGCAGGGGAGTGGGGAGTGGGGAGTTGGTGTGCGCGTCAAGGATGTGTTGCAGGACGGCACAGATGGACCATGAGGGTGCGCGGTGGCACGCTGTGCTTCGGAAGCGTTTTGGGGCGGCGTGCGGACAGATGACGAGGTTGGGATGGGTGCAGAGGAGCGAGATGGGCTCATTCACTTCACGGCACAGCGTTGGAGGGCGGCGCGGGATGGCCCAGGGCATGGACTGACGACGAGGTTGTGACGGGTAGTATGGGAGAGCGAGGGGGGCGCGTGCACATCGACGGCGAGTTGTGGGGCATGCGTCGGGTGCAGGGGGGTGGGGAGTGGGGAGTTGGTGTGCGCGTCAAGGATGTGTTGCAGGATGGCACAGATGGACCATGAGGGTGCGCGGTGGCACGCTGTGCTTCGGAAGCGTTTTGGGGCGGCGTGCGGACAGATGGCGAGGTTGGGATGGGTGCAGATGAGCGAGATAGGTGCAGAGGAGCAAGATAGGTGCAGAGGAGCGAGATAGGTGCAGAGGAGCGAGATAGGTGCAGAGGAGCGAGATAGGTGCAGAGGAGCGAGATGGGCTCATTCACGTCACGGCACAGCGTTGGAGGGCGGCGCGGGATGGGGACATGGACGGACGACGAGGTGACGGCGAGTTATGGGGATTATGTAATGCGTCGGTGATCCATTTTGGGATCAAAGGCACAGCTCGGTAGCGCGGCTTGATATTCCCTGCTTCGAATTCGGTGAGGTTGGTTGATCTCGCGATCAGGTTCTTTAAGTATGCGCTGCAAACCCCAAATAATTATGATGTTCCAACCCCCAAAAAATTAGCATAAGTCGCATCAGCCTGAGCGCAATTTAGTGGTTCAGCCGTGCGATTTGCAGCATCACTCAATACAGTACACAAATTTATTTGAATGTAGGTAGCTACAGAATGATTGTAATCATGGGAAATCAAATCAGGGAGCTGCACGGGTGCGGGTACACGCTGGGAAGATAAGTTCAACCAGCGGCGTGCACTGCGACTTATCTTGAGTCGCAGTGCGCGCCCCTCGTTGTGTTCCCATCGGCAGGTCCTCGATGCAGTGAGGAGGCGACGACGGGGCGAAGTTTTAGCCCGGGGCAAGTTGAGGGCAAGCGAGCGCGTGCACGCCATGGTGCATGAGGGGCAAGGTGGACAGTGGGATAGTAAAGGCGAGAGCGGAGGGAGAGGGGGAGGGGGACAAGAACAGGACGACAGCGACTCCGAAGGGTATGGCGCGGAATGCGGGTGCGGGAGGGCGAAGGCGACAGCGAGACAAGGGGTGCATGCAGGAGCGAGGAGATGGGGAGTGGATGGGCGAACGGCAACGGCAGCACAACACGCACATTATGTGGTGGCTTCCGCGCGCTGGGGCGACAAGACGGGGGAACAGAGATGGGGAGTTGGGAATGTAGATGTGGCGGGGGTAAGGACGACGACGACGTCTCATCATCTTCGTTGTTGTCACACTGGGAGAAGAGGACGGGGGAGGGGGATAACGGGTATGATGAGTAGTTGGAGATGAAGATGGTGGGGGTGAGGACATTGTCGTCCTCGTCTCGTCGTCGCCAAGTCGTCATCGTCACGTCATCACATTGGGGTGGCACGCTGTCGTACCGTCGTTGCTTCCGTGTGGGCAAGGGAGATGGAGAGAGCGGGGTGGCGACATTGTACTGTCTCGTACGTCGTCACATCGTGGTGGCACGCTCTTGACGCCATTGTACCCTCATCGCTTCCGTGTGGGCGAGGGCGAGGGAGAGGGAGAGGGAGGTCGAAAATGTGCCCGGGACTATAGCGCTGCAAACCCCAAAAAATCATTTAGTAATTGTGGGCGCGAACTATAGATACTTAAGTAAGCGTACGCGATAGAACGCTGCTCGCTCCATCCTTCTCAATTGAATGTAAGCGAGGTTATGTAATCACCGCGCTCGGCAATGATCAACGAGAGAGTAATCGTCAATCGGATCTCAAGATCTGAATTTGCCGTACATGCGCCGGTCGTGCGGTTCAAGCATTATAATGCTAGTTGATCCGCCCTCAACCGTGCGTATTCCTCCGTCTCCACTGGTGATGAACCTGCCAGTGGGCAATCCTAACCCACCCCACTTAGCTGTCGCAAATCATGGGTACGAGGAACCCAACCGTTTGCGAAGTTTCGGATCGTTCTCTAACAAACGCCGCCCAGACCACTTCAAACAGTCCTCTTGAACTCGCCTGCTATATTTTCGCTTGAATGTAAGTATATCCTGATTACTTCCTGTACTATCTCTCACCGGCATACTAGTTCGTTTTAACCAGCTGCTGATGATCAAAGCGGAGGAATGGTGGCTTTTCTATTACGATTGCCTCTGCCGACTGTGTTTTTCAATGTTGTCTGGCCGCGTCGCTCTCTCCCTCATCCTGTCTCCGGATGAAGTTTCTTTCGCGATCGATGAGACTCTCAACTGGGAACGATTCATCGCGAATAATATCGCATGGTACCCTGCGGAAGGTGTGCTACTCTCTTCCTCTTTTTTTTGTTTGTTTTCTGTTTAATTATCGAGAATGTTAGTTTCAGGCTTAACTCTCGAGCCTCAAGTTACCGAACCGTTTCGTACCAGTTTTGAGGACCAAGCTTTTTACGCGTTATTTTGCAGTCAACTCGCTAAAGTCCCCATCACTTTCTTCGACCACGTCCGATCCGCGATTCGTCGACTTATCACCCCGCCTCCTATGAATGCTACCAAATTATACCCCCAAGATAGTATCATCCAACCGGCAATGATGGCGGACGTGAATTCATCGCTGGATCACCTCATTGGCTGGAATAATGATTGGGGATTCTTTCATTGGCACCGCTTTCTGCATCAATCCACCGGTTGCAAGGTAAGCATTCATTCGTCGCTATCTTTTACATTCTGAATCTCATGCTATTCTACAAAGGTATTATGGTTCACTGATCCGTGCACACGTGACATAATCGTGCACGCGCTGCAAATTCCCGATTCCGCGGGTTGGTTTTCAGTATTTATCCCAAAAGATTACCCGTGCGATGAGTTGAGTTCTAATGTCCCGTTCAACATTCAAACAGTTTCATTCGTGTTGGCGGCGGTATGTGATTGATTTTGTCTTACCTTTCGAAGATTAATGTTAATTTATTGTAGCTCGTAATGGAGATGCGTTCCTGGACAAGAATGGCGTTCAATCGACCTGACGTCCATGCCGACTACATCGACGATCTTCGCTTTCACAATAGACTCATATTCGACTTCCTGTCGAGTATACAGAATGGAACCATCCAGACAAGCTACAATATTGCGGAGATGCAGCAGGGTCTGGCGGAGCTGCTTTCGTTACGTCCTAACATCAATCCGATCTTACCACAAGTCCCCAATGGACCGTAAATACTTAGTTCGAGGAACCGGAGTATAGATACTTGTTCATGTAGTATCTCCAAAGCCTCAGGCTCGTTTGAATTTGTATGCACTGTCACTTCGTTCGTCGTCTTGCATGCTGTGTTTATCTCGGGCCTGCACAGATTGATCGGCGTCGAATTCGCTACGGACGGTCGCCGCCGCCTTCGGGAATCCACATACTAAGTCCAGCTCTTCTCGTCCAGAACGTCGTGTCGGCCTACTAAGGTCATCTTCGAAGGCGCCGTAACCCGTTCGAGATATGACCGCCCAGCCCGACTCGGAGCGGGGAAAAGGAATGCTCCAAATCTCCTCGTCCTCTTGGTGGAGCTGTACAATTTCAAATGATTTTTCCAAGTCGCTCCTGCATCCTTTTGTACGACATTATCAAGGACCTGCTTGGCAAGACGCTCTCGGAGTTCCGGGTCGAGCTGCTGTTGAAGATATTGCGCAGTACGTAGCGCCGTCGAGCGGTCTCTTTCTTTTGTGTGTTGACGACTTCGACAGGTTCTGGGCAACAACTTCGGCAAGACGATTCTCTGGCGCTCGAGGACATCGTCACGTTGGCACAATCGAGCATCACGGACCAAGTACTATCACCTTGAGGTAAATCATTCTTCGTCCCAATACTGCTCGTCACGCTTTGACGCGACTCGCCAGTTCGCGCACCAAGTTTATGATTGAGGCGCTGACCGGTCTTAAGAACAACAAGATCAAGAGGGGCGCGGTGCGGCACCAGGGAGGTGACGCCGTCGAACGGACGAAGAAGTTTTTGTCGGGTCTCACCAAGAAGCGTCATGGGTTATGGTGAGAGTCGACAATCACGTCCATCCTCGTCCGTTGAACGTCTCACTTACGAGCCTATTTTGCCAGTCCAGGTACGGTCAGTTTCATACAGATTCATATTCGGGCGGAGACAACGTCGGGGAAGTGGAAGTTGACGGAGAGCATACGGACGGTTGACGGGCAGTAGTCGTGGCGGCGTCGGTGAGTCTGGACTTGGCTGTTTGACGATGTGCTCTTTCGTGCTCACGTCGAAGCATTTGCGAGTCGCTGAGCGACCTGCCACGTTCCGCGGAAACAAAAGGCAGGTGGTGGCTCGTCGGCGCCGTGGGGAAGTGACCCTCTGGTCGACCAGCAACAGCGCGATGTCCCCACGAAGCCGAACGAGGCTGCATCAGTAAACCACAAAAAATTGATTGTAGAATATAGTTATTCATACTCTTCCATAAAATTCCCTGGCTCCAAAGTAGCCTATAGCATTCCATAATGATATATTGGCCCAGCACAAGTACTTCCAATTCAATGAAATTCTCTCACTGCCATCAAAGCATTACAGCACCTCAAATGCTCATAGAAAATGATAGAATCACAAAGGTCCATAGGATTCAGAATGATTAGTCAGTGACTCAGCCAGAAACATATAATATTATAGTAACAGACGACACGGCCCGCCCACAGACAAGATGAATCACAAACGTCCATAGGAATGATTAGTCAGTGAGTCAGCCACAAACATAATATGTGACAGACTCGGCCCGGGAGCGGGCGCCCAACAGACAAGGATGAAGGTACTAAACGGTGAACTACACTACAGGTCAGTGTTTGCCAACCCACGTCCAACCCGCTTCCTGTGCCCACGGGTACCCGTACCGTCAGCGATGACTCGCACTGCACATACACCGTTCGTCATTGTCGTCATGGCGTGCCTTCATGTCAGTCGACAGGTCGTCGTGCCATGTCGCGAACGATCATTCGTTGTCGTCGTCGTTACTCAGGCTGCCCATCTGAGTGTCCGTCGTCGTCGTCGTGTTCGTCGACATCAACGTCACGTCCCCGCGTCATGGTGCTCCCAGCACGACACGTCATATGCGCGGGACATGCGCTGGCGTCGCGTGGCGTCCTCGTGCTGTGTGGTGCACTGGCAGCGTGGACGGGGTCTGGCATAGGGTGACGGTGAGGAAAAGTGGCGGGGAGAGAGGTAAGAAGAGAGAGGGTGTGTTATGGCGGGAACATACGTTGTTGTTGTCGTCACCGTCCATCTCCCTCATCCTCGTGACGCCTTCGTGGCCCTCGTCAAATCTAACTCACGTCGTACGTCATCATTGTCGCGTCGTTCAGAATGGTCGTCTTGCCAGTATTCGCTTTCCGAATGATTTGGATCATAAGGTGTCCAAATGTTTTTTGAATGTTTTCAAAACCGTTTATCGTCTCCACATTCTGATTCCGAGCATGAGTGTATTGTTGAAGAAACTGTAGAACGTAGAGTTGAATCAGTAATTGACCCAGGGGGAGAAAGTGGAAGAAGCGTTATTTCCCGCTTCTGGCAGGTCCAGCCGTGAGTGGTCGGGAGACCATGTTCGTCCGTCCGTTTTCTATGCTCTGGCAGACCCACATCTCACGCATATGCATAGAATGGGTCCAAAGCTCGCGGACAGAGATGTCTGTGATGTGTTTGCGGTTGTTGATATTGATCTCGAGGAGGAGGGAAAGGACTTTGCGAGGGCAGAGACGGAGGCACCTGTAACGTGCTCGAGGCCAGTGAGTTTGACGCGACGGAGGAGGCAGTTTTCGGCAAGAGCAAGGACACCGACTCATCGGTAACATCCTGTGAAATTGATTGAGCGTTAAATTTGATGCAGTCGCGAGACCGACTCGGACGATGATGGTATGGCCATTGCGTCGAGATAGATGCCACATTCCAGAAGAAGCTTGCCGGAGTGGTGTGCGTCCGAACGGGGAGTGTGTTGAAGAAGACTTGGAGAAGGGGGGATGTGTTGCAATGCGCTGAGGGTGAATTATGAGCGCTTCAGCCTGAAAATTAAAGTGCCTCAATGAGTCGATGTCTTGCGTTCGCAAAAGATGTACTTAATGGCACAATATCGCCAGTTAGAACCGTAACATGTAAACACAGCAACGAACGGAAACAGTGCTATCTAGTAAGAAAAACTACAGCTTGATCAGGAACTCCTCCCTGCGCTCCTGCGGCGGCACGGACGGTACCGACGACGCATACAAGTCAAACACACTTGCGGCGTGCTCATCGGAGCGGTTGGAAAGACTGGCATCGTCGGCGGGGAGTGATTTAGTTGAGGCTGGTGAGGCAGTGGTTGCGAGTGCTGGTGTACAGCATGAACGGGATGCACGCGCGAGTAGGGTTGGGTACGAACTTGGCTAGCTGGGCCGTACGAGACCGGGGACGAGAGCCCAAGAGAGGGGTATGATTGCGGGGGAGGTCGCGGGGAGGCGAGAGATGGACGAGATGAGATCGTCTGAGTGCGCGACACGGTGCTTCTTCCCGGGGAACCATCGACAGGAAGAGCCGGCGAAGGGAGGCCATGCGCCGATACGGCTACTAAGTGGAGGTTGCACGACGTGCTAAGGGTGAAATTCGGGGAGAGCAGGGGCACACTCTTCGCCCTAAGCACATATCGGACAAGAGTTCTGTGATCGGGGAATTTTCAGAGGTCCAAGCAAAGAAAAATGGAAATGAAACATACGTTGCTTTTTTCCTGTGTCATCCAAACTCATCGCAAGCTTTGGTCTGAGTCCACCTACTTTGTCGTACAGTCCACTAACTGCGGGGTACCTCGACATGTCTCTTCCACCCTGCGATTGAACCCGTTCGATAGTCTGACTGAACGTGAGGATCGCATCTGACTCGAGAGGCTCGAGATCGAAGCTCGGGATGTTTGGTACAGATGCGGTGGAGGTAGGAAGAAGAGTAGCTCGTGTCTTGGGTAGGTGGGACTTCCACCGGCGCACTTGCCTTCGGCACGCTTGCCTCTCTCAAACTAGCCTCGATTGTCGCTCTCAAATCTGGGTCGTCATCATCATCGGCAATTGTAGTTGCCGGAGGTGTTGACATTCGTCTTTCAGGGTAGGTCGAGGGGGGGTCGACGATGGGCAGTTCCGAAGGTTGAGTGTACGGTTGGTACGGGACATACCCGGGTCGTTTGGTCGACGCAGAAGATGCGCCAACTTCCTGGAGGGGGAGTTGGATCGCACGTTGTAGCCGTGGGCGCCGCTGGTATTTCGGGGGGCGTACATGCTCGCGGAAAGACGGTGACCCTTGTCGCTGCAGAGACTGAGTATGGACTACGAGAGAGATGAATAGCGTACACAAACGTCCTCTGATTCTTTCGTAAGAGCTTTGAATGACAACCGTCACAAACTCTAGTAACGGGCTGAGCGATACCGAAGTGGGGGAGCAGAGTCAACTTGGACGAACACTGGTGGTCAAAAAGTTGGCCACAGTTGCAACAGTGATGTTTCCGGTTTGTGAACGTGAACGGAACTCGACAGCGGAGACAGATGTCAGAATCGACCCATTCTGGTGCGGTACTGGTGTCTACCATAGCCGAGTTGGCGAGCGCCAGGTCTTTCGGAGGAAAGTCGTATCCTGGGGGGCTTTAAGGGGAAGAATTCAAGAAGAGCGAGTAGCGTACCTTCGTTCTTGAGTGTCTTATAGACCTGAATGCATGAGCGGCTCATCTTGTTTCGGAGTCCTGCGAAAAACGAACGCTGGCGAGGTCGATTTGGAGGGCATACATGGGAGAGAAGAGTGTCGTGTCGTTGAGGTAAAAGGTCGAAACTCAAATGTTTCGTTGAATCGACGTTGACTCCGACGATTCAATGTTTTGATCGATCAAGACACGATGCGGCGGACAATATATGTATGATATATTGAACCAGGTGTGAATACATGATCGTATACGCACAGTTCAAGTTGTACTGTATACAAAACGAACTTACGCAGGTACTAACTACCAGTATACTATTCACATCCGAGTCCAGTGACTGTGCGTTTCGAGTTAATCAAGCCGTACCGTAAGCAATCGCCCCTCTGTACACTCAAACTTGATTGTACTAGTACCTAAAACCATAATCAACATACTGTAAGGTGCCAGACTTATCTTCAAAGATATGGGGTAGAACGCACCATCATAGATGTATTTGGAAAACTCGGGGGCCGGCGGTTGAGTACTAGTGTTGGTCGGAATGGTAAACTCGATAGCCATTCCGTACTGTTTCATCGTTGCGCAGATCGAGCCGATGTTCATGTCCATGTCATGGACGTCCTGCTCGTTGCAGGTGGCCTTATGTTGGTAAAGCTTGGAAACGGTTTCATGTTCGCGCGCAAGGCACGAGGCAAGTACTTGTTCGGCACGGAAAACCTCGCGCCGCGCACGAGCGACATTGAGGACGAGGACGGCTTCGTCGTTTTTTGCATCCTTTCAGTCACGTCAGCGGGGGTCCTAATCATAGTGGATGGCAAGTCATGGACACGGATGTAAAAGTTCTTACCGTGGAATGGCAGGATGGTACTAGTTCCAACCTACTATATAGCTCGACCAAAGAGTCGACATCCGCAAGGTCGAAACGTCGTGAACAACTCAGACCAGTTGAAAGGGTTGAGGTCGGCCTGCGAGAGAATGGGTTGCTACCCAAGCGGGGAGAGGTAGGATCCAGGTCCATTATGGATGTGGGACGCAAGCAAGGTACAATCAATCGTGACTCATTGATTCACTGAGAACTTAGTCAGTGGCATCGGCTGCGTTTTAACCCCACTTGAACTAGTAAACGCACCATAGATCTGCTAATAATCGAGCGACTCCGAGTCGGAGCGTGATGAACAGCAGGAGACCTCTCTAAGCGACTCGGTGTCAAAAGTCGGCTACAAACTCAGACTGACAGTAAGTGGCTCATTGTGGTTCGTTCTGAAAAAAAATATTACTACCAGGTTGCGGAATACTCATCTCATGCCCCGTTGTCCCAACTGTCGCAAAGGCGGTTTCAAAAATCAACACGCTGTTGCGATGCATATGAGCCAGCCAACGTCCGGATGTAACACGTGGGTTAACAACCTGGTATCCATCCAAGAGTCCCTTGCCCGTCCGACTCATAATCCAGCCGGTCGCTCCATGTACAACAACGAAACCTCCGACCTTAATCCAGTTCCTATGGACCTTGACGAGGAACCTCGCTCAGCAAGTCCACCTCCGGATCCTCTTAACGCGATGGGCAGTTCTGAACCCGAGTCTGCTCCGGTACACGATCCACAGGACGAAGGTCTTTACTCGGAGCGATTCGAGGGTGCTGCTCGGTCTTTCGGACGTGGAAGCACGTTCATGGACAAATTCGACCAAGATCAGTATAGTGACATCCGGAAAAAGAATATCTACTATCCTTTCGCCTCCCGTGATGAGTGGGAGCTTGCCTTATGGCTCCTTCGCTCAGGTCTTAGTATGAGGGCAATAAACTCTTTCTTGTCTCTGCCGATGGTACGTGCCTCGTGTCATTCTTGGAGAGCAACGGTTGACCCACTTACTCAAGATAAAGCTACTCAAGCTATCCTTCAACACCGCAAAGGATCTTCGTGGTCGTGCAGAGCTGCTCCCCAGTGGCCCCCGTTGGCACGCTATGAAGATGACTCCCTCTCATCCTACTAAGTATCCTATATTCCTCTATTGGCGCGACCCTTTGGAATGCATCGCCTGGCTCTTCAATGATCCGTCATTCCGCGACCAAGTCGACCTTCACCCTGAGCGGCTGTACACATCACGCGATAAGCTATGCAGAGTATACACGGAGTGGATGACCGGTGATGATGCCTGGCAAATGCAGGTGAGTTTATTCTTATTCTCTCTCTCTTTCGTTTTCCGTTTCGCTGTGCACAATATTTCTTTAAGGTCTAACTCCGTGTAGTCACAGCTTCCAGAAGGGGCGACATTGATCGGAACAATACTATCATCGGACAAAACGAACATCACCAACATCTGCGGCGGAAGAGTCGCCCATCCACTTCTCCTTAGTATAGCGAACATCAAAATGACCACGCGCCTCAAGCTTTCATCGAAAGCATTCATGCTTACCGCCCTCCTCCCCGTCCCGAAATTCATTCACAAGAACAAGCGAATGCGCGGTGTACTCGAAGATCGGCTGATCCACGAGTGTCTTGACATCGTCCTCGAGCCACTCAAGAAGGCAGCGGAGTTCGGGGTCATGCTTCCCGATCACCAGGGATGCTTGCGGTATTGTTTTCCTCCCATTGCGGGGTATATAGTCGACACTCCTGAGGCTGCTATGCTTGCCTGCGTCGGGGGGAAAACATCACCCGTCACCATGGCAATGTACAAGCAGTTTGGCGACTCGTTTCGCCATGAGCCGCGGACTGCGGCCACCACACTCGCACAACTTGCGGTCGTCAAAACCAAGGCTGACCCCACTGACCTTGTACCCTTCTTCCAAGAGGCTCAGCGTTTTCGTCTTAACGGGGTTAGTGAACCATTTTGGCGAGACTTCCCCCTTTCGTGTCCTAGTTCTTTCATCACACCCGAACTCCTTCACTACTTGCACAAGGAGTTCTGGGACCACGACGTGCAGTGGTGTTTGAAGATCGTCGGGGAAGCTGAAATCGACTTCCGATTCTCCATTTTGCAGCCTACGGCGGGATCTCGTCACTTCAAAGGAGGGATCTCGAAATTAAAACAAGTCACTGGTCGTGTCCATCGTGACGTCCAACGTTATATAGTTGGCGTAATCGGTGTCGTAGCTCCTTTGGAAGTTGTCAACGCCATTCGCGCTCTAATGGAGTTCAGGTACCGAGTCCAAGCGTATCGTATCAGCGATGCTGATATTGACCTGATCTCTACCGCTCTCGACGAGTTCCACTCAAATAAGGATGCGATCATTGACCACGGTGGACGGCTAGGGAAAGGGAACAGAGTGATCGACAACTGGTACATTCCAAAACTGGAACTGATGCAGAGTATTGCACCGAGCATCAAGCGTGTCGGGGCTACCATTCAGTGGACCGCGGACACCACCGAACACGCCCATATATCGGAAATCAAAACGCCGGCCGGGTCCACCAACAAGAATAACTACGACCCTCAAATTTGCCGTTACCTTGATCGCGCAGAAAAATGCAGGGCATTCGACCTTGCTACATCAATACGTGACCGGGAAACTAGCCAAGGTGAAGGTGATAGTTATTTGGATAATGGAAGTATAGACGAGGAGAAATCAGATACCAGTGACGATGAAAAGGATGGCGAGCCTGACGACGAACCTCAACCTGCCGGACCATTCAGTCTTGCGCGTCCGCACACGGACTACTTTGCCATCTCTGCTCGGCTTCGCACCAAATCAGCAGGTTCAATTCCACTTCCCCTTCGCAGTTTCATTGCAGGCCCGACGGCAGTGAATTTGTCATATTCTCCGTCTTTGCGGCGAATCAGCGTTGACGAAGCTGCACAGAAGTTCGGGCTACCGGACCTTCGGGCTGCTATAGCCGATTTCCTACAGCGCGAAGCACAGTTCGGCGATGACTTTGTGCACCCCATCGGTGGTCAACGCCGTGCATCAGCATACTCAAGCCTGCCATTTACCGAACTACAAGTATGGTACAAAGTACGTCTTCAAAACAAACCGATACACGACAACGCCGATGTTTCGCCTGCACAGACCCTGTTCTGTTCTCCACCCACTCCAGGTACATGGTCTCTTGGTCGCTACGACGCGGCAATTTTCAATGTTGACGCTCGTTCCGAATGGCCCGAGAGCGGTCTACAAGGTATGTGGCGTCCACAACAAGTCTTTCAACTGAGAGCCTGCAAACTGACTCAGGCATTCTTCTATTAGGTCATATTGTTGCTCAGCTCCGCCTTGTCATGCGGCCTATCGGCAAGGCGGGGGAGAGGTGGCCCTGGGCCGATCGTTTCATTTCTTATATTCAACGTTTTGATATCGTCGCTGAAGACGCTACGCGGCTCCATGTACTCAAGCGTGCCAAACGAGCTTCGGGTCAGCGACTGGGTGATGTCGTCCCTCTCACTCAGGTGCGGGCATTTGCACACCTGATCCCTCGTTTTGGACAGACGGCAGATACTCGACTAACCGCTTATAACTCATTTGAGCATTCGGCCGAGTTCTACCTTAATACATATTTCGATAAGAATACGTACTTCGCACTAACTTAGTTAGCTTATCGTGACCAATCGATCGATTATGTGGGTGCATCGTGCTAT
Organism: Leccinum uliginosum; assembly: GCA_038091455.1. Classification (NCBI taxonomy): domain Eukaryota; kingdom Fungi; phylum Basidiomycota; class Agaricomycetes; order Boletales; family Boletaceae; genus Leccinum; species Leccinum uliginosum. The sequence goes on from JBBPOM010000067.1 coordinate 23,340, forward strand.
AATATATCGTGCTATAATATATCGAGTCCACTCGCTCTCGTTATTGTCCCCACTCGCTTGCAGGCCCGTCGTCGAATACTTTCTGCCAGTGCTTGCTGACCTGAGAAATAATTGCTACTGCGCAACATGTCAACGCCACAGAACCAAGACGCGAACAAGGCCTCCACCATCGATGCCACCTACAAAATAATCGGCTCCCTACCCCCCCCAAGAAGAGGCCGCGACGTTTCAACTATGGACAAGTTCGTTAGTATAGAGCTTCAAGGACAAATAATTGACGACTTTCCCGACCCCGCGGCCACGCACTCTCGCAGCCTCGGCTTTTTCCTTGACCTGATTTTCGCAAGATTCAGCAAGGACTTTGCAGACATCACCCCCGAGTCGCTCACACTTCCTATCTCATCCCTACCTAAGGGAGCACATCAATTCATATCGTCACATGAATGCCTCGATGGGACAGCCTCCGTCGAGCTGTATGACAAGGTGAAGAAGTGCTGGAGGTGGAGGTTTCCTCAGACAGAAGCTGGTATCGAGCGGCCTCGTGCTAGTTGTTCTGGGTCAAACCTGGGGGCTTCAGGTGTCACAAGTACTCAGGCAAAGCCCCTTAGGTGCGAAAACCAGGTTGCTCTGTTCCTCAACACCATCGCAGTAGCCTTCGGAGTCAGCCGAAACCATGCAAATAATTCCTTCACAAAGGAACCTCTCCGTCAGTGGCTAGGAAGCAAGAGTACTACGGCAATGTCGGGTTCTACAGGGTATGCCCGCAAGCCCGATCTCATCTTGGTAGACAACGCCCCGTTGGCCCCCGACGAAATTACGTGGCTCAGCCCCAAGGTCATCGGCGAGTACACAAAAGAAACCTACCAGCCAGCTTCTCGGATCGGGAAGACGATGGATACCAAGGCATACCTTGTCCTGGTCGAGCAACCTTGGAGGCGTTTCATCCTTGGGTTGTCTATCGCTAACAGCCTGAGTGAGCTACGTGTTCATTTCTATGACCACTCAGGCGGCGCACTTTCCTCCCCCTTCAACATTCATTCCAATGCCCAACATTTCCTTTTCATCATTGCGGCTCTTGCTTTCGGCTGCCGAACATCCATCGGGTTCGACCCTACGCTAGAAATCCGTCCTCGATCATTGCGAAACAAACACAGAGCATCTACACGCAAAAATACCGAAGACGCCGTATGTGGTTTCCCTATTCTGTCGAGGATAATTTTTTAATTCTTCAACAAGTCTAGCGATCCCGTAGGGGAACCGTGTCAACTTGCCGCCCGAGATCCAAACTCTCCGCCTGTTGAAGAATCCCTTTCATTTCCTTCCGAGTCACCCGATCCTAGCTTCGGGGAACTGAACGGACCTCCCATCGTGGAGTCTTTCTCCCCCCTTTCTTCTCAGCCTGCCGAATCTCTGCAGGTCGCCAATCAATCCCTTTCCCTCCCTTCACCCAGTCCGGAACCTACGCCCGTAATCGGGAAGATTCAGGCGGGTGACGCATACTATGAAATCCTCGATGTTCTATTCTCCAGTACGGGATTCCTAGGGAGGGGGACAGTATGCTACTCAGTTCGACTCGACGGAAACTACTATGTCATCAAGGACCACTGGGTGAGGAATTTAAGCGAGGATGCGATCCGTGATCCCACATTGATCCCCGAGGCGATGATGATGGAATGCCTCCAAGATATCGATGGTGTGCCGAAGCTGCACGAGGCTTGGGTAGTCGAGGTGGAGGAAGGAATTCCCGACACCACCGCTCGTTACCGCGTCGAGAAGTACCGGAGGAAGATGCATTCTCCGAGAACTCACATCCGATTGGTGATGAGGCCGCGTGCGCGTCCTTTGATGATGTTCAAGTCGAAGAAGGAATTAGTTAAATGTGTTCGCGATATTTCAGGCAGTAAGTACATCTTTAAATCAATCTGACACACTTGTGTTCTAAGTGAATGAATTGCACAGTCATAGAGCAGGCACTACAACGCGGTATCATTCACCGCGATTGTAGCGCGTTTAACGCGATGATCGAGGACTTTGATGGCGGCTCCCGGGGGTTCCTTCTCGACTGGGAATTTGCCGTGGAGACTACGCACCGGGGCCAGTATAGCGTGGGTGGTACCGTATGTCTTTCAGGTTCTTACTTTCTCTTTCTGACCGAACTAATGCGATCTACGAAAGGGGACCCTCCCATTTATATCGGTCAACATTCTCCGTCAGTTACAGTCAGCTTTCGCTGAATCCATTGCAATGACTACGCACTCGATGCGTAAAACGGCCTCCCTTACTCGGGTCTTTGTCAACGGTCCTATCGCCATACGCCACACCTACGCGGACGATATCGAGTCACTCCTGTACGTACTCGTATGGATCATGGTCTTATATGACGGTCCCCTCGGGCAAGAACGTCATGATATTGGCCATGAGAAGACGTTTCTCGCTTTGTGGACCGAGAAGGCTGCCGAGGATCTCAGGATCGCGTTGAGCGCCAAGTATATGTTCATTATGGACCCTCAAGACAAGTCCCTCAACGATTCTGTGACCCCTTACTTCCGAGATCTGATTCCCCTTGTCCAAGAATGGTGCGCCTTGCACAGGCAAGCTCAACAGAACCAGTCTCTGATTCAGATCTCGGATGTGCAAGAGGTGCTGGATAGGTTCATCGTTGGGATGGATCCCGAGTCGGAGAGGGAGATTATGCCGACATTCCGGAACTTTACCAAGCTTGATTTTACGCCCTCTGACTCTGACTCGGACCCTACTGCTAAGCGTCTTCGCAATGAAGTAAGGAGCATGGACAATCCCCCCTTGCCGAACAAACGTTTCAAGCCACTACTGTGACCGTAGCTATGTAAATAACCCGATCGGGTATATACCATTTTTTTTTCTCTCTGTACAAACGATTTTGCAATGCTATACTTAGCCATGATTAGGTAGTATGGTTCGATTACTAATTAGACCTCCCCTCAACTTATACTTAAGTAACAGCGAGTCAGTTACTCCGGAATCATTAGTACCGTCGCCGCATCAAGGCCTCGAGTTTATGCATTAATGCCTCATGGTCAGTCTAGGATTCCGAATCGAGTCAGAACCCGCAACGAATTTATCGCCGCTCTATGATCACTCGGTTCTTTCACCGTCACCGATTCCCATGGGCCTCGAACACGCCGGCGCAACGCTTATCTCCAATTTTAATACCTCATGGTGAGTCTTCCGAGTCGAGTCAGAGCCAAATTTATCGCCGCCAGACTCAAGGATATGTCACCCGGTTCTCCCCATCACCGACTCGGCGACTCCCATGGCCTCGAGCACGGCGCGACGCTTAATTCTCCACTTTAATACCTCATGATGAGTTTATCCGAGTCGAGTCAGAGCCCACAACAAATTGATCGCTGCCAGACTCATTGAAGGAGATGTCACCCGGTTCTTACACCGTCACCGACTCCCATGGCCTCGAGCACGGCGCGACGCTTAAACCTCCAACCTTACGGCCTCATGGTGGTGAGTCTATCCGAGTCGAGTCAGAGCCTAAAATGAATTTATCGTCGTTAGACTCAAGTATATAATCCCTCGCCGGCCTCTTCCTCGGTCAGTGACCTTTGTTCGCTCCTGCTTCCCCCCACCCACGTACGCTTCCATGTTCAGTTCTTCTCAGCCTGTCACATCCTTCTCTTCACCGAAAAAGAAGGGTAGCAAGAAGGGAAAACGACGCTCGTCGAATGGTGATGAAAGTTCTCGCTATACGAAGGTCCAACGTGTTAAGGGTGATCACGCCGCCGAATCCCTGTCGGTCGATCACGACCACTGGCAGTTCCAGCCCGCTGTCGCCACGCTTGAAGACCTTCGTCGTAGCGGAAGGACGGGAGCCGGCTCGGGAGGAAAAGCTCGGCAGCTCGAGAAGATTGGAACTATCCTTGAAGATCGGACAGTAAAAATTCGCAAGTCCACCGATATCCCAGAAGGCGCGGTTGCGAACCCTCTCGCTCCTTCGACGAAGCGCAGCAAGTCGGGGCGGTCTGGTAAGAAGGGTTTATATGTGAGTTCAGAGTCATCTCATGCATGTCTGGATAATGTTGTCTGGGTAGGCTCCCCCCCCTCCGTATGTACCGGCAGCTCCGAATCAAGTCCATGCGCTAGCTGCAGTAAGTAATGCTTTTTAAAACGGGTCACGACATTGACTACCTTGTATTCTTTCACCAGACTGCCCCGAATCCAGTTTTCCACCAACGTTTGTCCGAGGCGGATCGGTTCGGCTTCTGTGCTCCACCGCAACCAGGTCATCCTCACAATCACCCATACATTGCTGATCGGGACCAGCAGACGAGGCTTGATTCTCGCTCTTCCGAGTTCGCTCGACAGCCATCTTCCGCCGGTCCTGTGGATCAACCCCATCACATGTCGTCTCAAACGGTCGATAATCAGTCAATCGACCATGCGCTTCTCGACAGATCGTTTTCTTATAGAGATTCTCTTCCTCGGGCTGATCATCGTCATAGGATCAATGCCGACAAATCCACCGAATATTCTGACAAATCTGGTGACAGTTCGTCTGAAAGCGAAGGGGATGGATCAGAAGGAGCGAACGAAAAGGGAAATGGACACGAGGAAGATGGATGGGCAGCAACACGTTCGAAGCAAGTCACCCACCCAGGTATGTTGTATTCGTCACTGTAATGTCTACTGAAGTCAGTGTTTCAGGTTTCTCTCAAGAGTTTCAGCCCAGGGTCGCTGTTCGTCATAATTCACTCCCCTCCGACCACGAGTTTACGTTCTCTCGTGACGAGGAAGAGGTGGGCGCAGAGCATAACCTTTTCATCTCAGAGTCCCAGGTAATGATATGTTTATATTACGCCATAATGACACGTCTAACGTATTATACACACCAGAATAGTGGCGCTACAGAGCACCGTCGCCTTCAGATTAATGGTCCTCCAGGCCTCCAAGGCCCCGCTATCGTGGTGCCACAGCAACCTCGTTCCGCTTTTGGTTCGGAAGGCCTCGCTCCTCGGGCGTCGTGCCGCAACCGTGATGGATCAGAGTCCCAGGTACCGTTACACCCAACGCCTTGACATGTCTGATGCACAAATATCCCAGCATGGCGGTGCCGTTGATGTACTGAACCTTCACCACGAAAGTAACGGCCGACCTTCCGCCCCGGATCCCGAAGGTCTTGCTGTTAGAGCATTCCAGTCCGCCGAGACCCCCGAGCCTGGCCGCTCTCGTGCTCCTCGGAACTCGAAGAAAGCTAAGGATGCAGGCCCGTCGCCACAAAACCTTGGATTCTACCCTCCGGTTTGGCAGGATTCAAGTTGCCTCGAGGATGCAAAAAGAGAGTGTCGGGTCAGCCATCTGCTCAATAGCAACCCTTTTCCATCAAAGTCTCGCGACCTCAAGACGTCGATTACGGAGGCACTCACCACCACGATTACGGAATGGGATGGTGGTGGCACAGTATTCGAACCAGGTGAGTCGCATCCACACTTTGAATATTTACATTTAACCTCTAGTATAGATTACTGGCCTAACCATAAGTCAGGCATGGCGTCTGTTGTACGTCGAACGTTGACCAAGTTTAGTGGGCGCTCTAATACCGAGTTACACAGCTCCTTGGCGATATGTCTACATGGCGTTCCGAACTCAAGAATACCGCTTTCGCTGTTGCTCCCATCGCATACAAGCTCTTCCCCTCCCGCGATCTCGCATCCCTAGTGAAGGCACAGTGGGTACAGGATTCTGCTACCGAATTAGTGAAGGATTCGTTGTTTCTGAGAGATGGATTCGATGAACTCGTACGAGCGCGATTTATCTTCTTTTAGCAACATTTACCTTTGTGCTAGGGAAAAACGAACAATTTCGCTCATCCTGCACTCAAGGAAGTAATCATCAAGTTTTTTTACACCGGCACTTACAGGATTGCGGACAAGCGTGGGCAGGTATTCCGTCAGGCGATTCCTCTTCCCTGCCTTGCACTCGCCGGTGCTGCCGTACGTCCAATACGTTTCCCTGTGTTTTTATTGTTCTTTGGTTATCTACCACTAACATTGTATCATAGCTTAATTGTGTCCTCGACGGGTTCGTGAAGAATGGAACGGTAACATTGAAGACTGTTCCACAATTCTCGGGAAAGGAATACCGGTCCACCTTCTTAACTATGATGAAGATGCTTAACGAGATCCTGGGTCACGCTTACCACGGTCCCAAGTTACGCACTCAAATTGGTAGTTGGGCAGAAGAAGGATGGTACGTATTGTGCAATTTCCAAATGACCCGCGCGCATATTGATTTTATCACAAGGAGTGCATTGCATCAGGTTGATATTGGGGTTGAGCGGGACAACCACCTCCAGCTTGTCCTTGATTAGTGTCATGGTTCTCATTGTAATGTTCGGACCGAGTCTGGTAGTTTTTAGTTTGTCTATGGTTTTCTGTCGTCGTCTGTTCGGTGTTGTCGTGCTCTGGTCGTTTGTCGTTTTCTGGCGGTGTTGTTGTGGTCTGTCGTCGTTTGTCGTCTTGTTTCCCATTTGGTGAATATACTAGTATGGGATACTGGCAAGTTTCAAGTTGGAGTCACGGTTGTGCATCAGTATAGAATAAATCTGCAGCATGACAGATGCTTAAATGATGCTTTCGGGTGGATAACCCATAATAATTACTAGGGGACCATATCTATTTCACACCTGGCTTGGGCTATCCATGTTGGACCTAGCTTGCATGTTATGAGACATCTACAGTGCTATGGACCACTCCAGAGCTGAAATCAATTTGCTGATGTGGGGACGCAGCAGAGGCAGACGACGTCGGTAACACGGCGCTCGTAGAGCTCGCTCGGAAGCAGGGCATGAACACCGCCGTTCGGCGGAGCTTTGTCATCTTCAAATTGATGAGCAGCTATGTACGTGGTACCATTTGCACTCTGCTGGGTGCCCGACTTTGTTCTTACGTTCCGAATCCCTTTAGGACTATCTGGGCGCCTGCGATCGATCGGCACATCTAAATTGTTCGAGGTGCATTGTCCGTGTCATTGGATGCTTCACTGTTTTGGTAACGTGCGTCTCTTTCTCTCCTACCTCGTTTGCACTCATAACTTATGTCCTCGCCACGTTTTTTGTACAACCCGTACCATGCCCTCATCTGCCAATACCTCTGTCAGCGGTCGCACGCGTACAGGATCAGGCTCCAGATCTGCCTATGGGACATTCTCTGGGACCTGGGCGAGATGGGGGGCACAGAGGACATCAAGAGCCTCGAGGCGGCGAGGACGGGCGGTTTGAGCTCAAGACTATCTCGTCGCGCGTGACGAACGTCGCCAAGGCATATGGGTGGTGGATCACCAAGGACTGTCGCTCCGTCACAATTTTGAAGGTAAGGTTCGGGTCCACTTGTTCCCGAGGCCTTTATACTCATCCGCACGCATACAGCCCGTCGACTTCACCGTCCTCAAGCCACAATCTCGGACGTTCCTAAAAGAACTCTTCGTAGCGAGTCAGACCTCGTCGCCCGCGCTGACGGACTCTACCGACGAGCAAACGTCGCGCAATCGGGGGTCGATCGAGAACCTGGGCCTTGGACTGATGTTCTTCCTCTCGAATGCCTTCAGAGGAGAAGAGGGAGTGGGCGAGTGAGGTGGCGAAGGTGACACTGCAGACGGGGATGAATGAGGTTCCGAGGCTGTGAGGTAACGGTCTTGGTCGGTAGATTACAACAGGTGCGTACATAAATCTCAATTGATTGTAGCTTCGTGCTAAAAACAAAACAAAAAAAAAAAAATTGGCTGTACAATTCAGATACGAGCTGCATCGCCGAATGCTTGCCACGGCCTATAGAGGGTCGGACTGTGGTGCAGTGAGGCACGAGTGAAGCCACAGTGCAAGGTCTTCGGACATCACACCCACCCACCACGCCCTGCCTCCATTTCCCATTCTGGCTCCTCGCAGCTCACCCCCCTGGGGTCCGGAGCGCGCGATCCCGACTTTCGGGTACATGCACCTGCGAGGTGTTCCCATCCACCCTCGCAGTTCACCATACCCGGCAACTCGGGCTCCCGTATCATCCAGCCCGACCTGAGGTGAGTAATAGGGCCTCCTCGTGCACTGTATGGCTTGGTAACCCAACTCGAGGAAGGTCCGAGCTCCTAGCTCCTACTTGGGGAGTGTTGAACAAAGTCTAGGTGGCGAAGAACTAGCATGCACTCCCGATGAACTATCCACTGTATTCTATACCGATAATGGTGGGTATATATGCGCGGTCCCGTATTCCATTTTCGCTGAACGACCTCATGCTTTAAGGTTCTGACATGCACAAGAGCTCTACTACTCGGCCATTATATGATCAAATCTTTACATCGCCCATTCACTGGTATTCTGCGACCGCGGCCCCGGAATCCGCAACTCATATTATCGACTTCGGGCCAGGTTGTTTGACTGGCATCGGTCTCAAGTTACTGCTTGCAACGTCGACTGCCACGGAATCTGTGTCATCATACTTGGCGGAAACGGTCGCGATGAGGCTGAGTTGTTTGACATCGAAGACGTTCAGTATCCGGAGATGGAGCAAGAAGTACGCACCGAGACAAGGTAGGAGAATCGCCGTGGTTTTTCTTGCGACTCTGACGTTGTGACTCGGCGACGGAAAGATCCACGTAAGCACGCCTTTCTCGCGAGTGTTGGGTGCCGTGTCAATCCGGACTTCCTGATCATTCTGCATTGGACTGGTAGTCGCGCCGGGGAACACCACTCGTACGAAAATTTCCACGTGCCTATATTGAAGACGTACAGTTCTATACGTCAGCAGGATAACGTTGTCCTTGTCGGAGGTCCGGTTTCTGTGGGGCCAATGATCTTCCGCCGTACCTAACAGGCGATTGGTCAAAGAACCTTTTCAATACGCAACCTATGCCATTCGACGGTTCATGGTAGGTTCTTCTGTCAAAGATCCGATTATTGCCGCACCTGATGTCGATGCAGGAATAGGAAAAGGTCTACGTCGAACCGACCGTCCTTACCGTTCGTTCAGAAATCGGCAAATTCATCCATGAGATTTCTATCCGTGCGGTCAAACTTCGAAAAGAGGTTGATGACACTGCTCAAGTACTGTGCAAAAGAGACAACATTGTCATGTGCTGCAGCCAACTCCTGTGATCATCCCCATGTTCGACGGTGATAGTCGATGTGCCAAGTCTGCACTATAACGGGTAAATATCCTGTAACATGCATGCCGGACAACAAGTGACTTACGAACGGAAACAGAGAAGTGCTGGAAGAACCCGAAGTTCGGAGTGGATTCCAGATCGTTACTTCAACGAATGGAATGCTGATGCATTCGCTCCTTTCTCGATTGGAGCCAGTGCTTGGATAGGCAGGAAGTCGGCTACTTTTGCACTCACTCTTTCGGACGTACTACTGACTGGAACCTCCCAATGCCGACGGTGCCCCGATGGACCAGTTTATTCTAGGCTGTGTGGTAGATTTTTCGAAGCGGAAGCGACTGCATTGATTAGTATGTTTGTTGCCCACTGGCACTACGGAATACGACTACAGGAGAAATTGAGCCAAGAACTGATCTGACGCTCAGGTGTGTGATCTTTGCTGCATAGCATTCTTAGTTGGATAGACCTAGTAGCTGATAGCCTCAAGAAGGTGACCCTCGTATCCCACAGAAGGATTTCAAAGATCGAGACATTCTTCGTCCGGAGACATGCCACGGATCTGACATCATACAGGATCAATGTAGGTCCTTGACTCGAGTTTGTAATGTCAATAGACTAGCTTGTTCGGTGCAATATTTCCCCTTTTGATGAATGGTTTCGGCGCTGTAAAAGTTTGCCTCTGCCTCTGTTGCGAAAATATGCATGTATAATTGACGAGCACCGTGATGTAGCTGATAGCACAAACGAAGCCCTGTACCTAGTGTGACAGTGTGACGGCGCGCAAGGTTCCTCTCCGGCGATATTTTTGCTAGGGTGCGTCGGATGGCCTAGAAAACGGGCCGGAAGAAGGGTCAGCGAGAAAGAACGGCTTGCCTCGGCGATGAAGAGAAAAAGAACGGTAGAGACGTGGCGACCGTAATCAACAACTACACGGGCGACCGGCTCAACTTTGGGCTTACGATCGAGCAGGCGTGGGCAAGGTACCTGGGGCTGAGCGCTGAATGTCGTCTCCGTTCTCAACTCAGACAACGTCTCGCTCCTCCTACGTATGCGCAGGGATAGCGAAGGTGCCGACTTGGTGGGCCCGAGGGGTCTCGCGGGGAACATCCTCGTTTGCAAGGTATTGGGCAGCTACGTGGCATTCGGAGCCAAGAGCGGTGAGTTGCCGTTCGCAATCGTTGGCCAAAGCCAAGGCATTTGTGTGTTGAAAAGCGTTTCGTTCCCTCTAGTCTCGACTTCCGCTACGTTTCCTGGGCATACTCTCGAACGGACAAAGCTCCTCGGTGATGCGCTCGTGGCTCATCTCAGAAGCATTGGTGCCACCCGGGGTCACTGTCACGTTCTTGGTCGGCAACCGCATTCTGGTACGCCCTTTGCTCTTTGTTGGCCCTTTGACTGGACTATATGCTCACGAAGATGAATGACCGCATCACTTCACCTTTTCGGTAGCCTCTGAGCTCATCGGCGACGGTCGAATCGAATTGGGACTTGGCATTTACAGCGAGCCTGGGGTGCGCCGCGTGCCGCTCGCCTCTCCGGAATGGCTGACCGACGAAATGGTGAGCGCGAGCAGAGGTAGTGGAGGAGGTTGGCGAAGATCGGATATATAGTCGGTGCGTTCATTCAATTGCACGAATCGTTGCCTCCACAAACGTTTAACACAATGATGGGTACAGCAGAATCTCAGATACGAGGCCAACGACACCTGGAGACGACTAGGAGACGAGATTGTGTTGTTTATAAACAACTTGAAGGGAATATCAACTCTTGAGATGGGCGCCGTCGTGGAACAGGTCCTGAAAGAGCTCGGTAAGCTTCGACTTCCTTTGGAATGATCTTTGTCCCATCTCAACTGATCGGACCACCCGATGATATATGCGTGGCCTCGCACGAGATCTTGCCGGCAAGGATCTACAGCGCAGCATACATGACCTCTTTGAATGCTCCCGGTTTCCCCGTATCATTGGTCAATGTCACGCAGATCGAGGGAATTCTGAATGGTACCTCGGCGATTGGTCGTATTCGCTTATCCTTACTGTCGTTCAGCCGACACTGTGGTCGACCCGATCGATCTTCTCGCCCTTCTTTGACGCCTCAACGGAGGTCATGTCCTGGGTTGCAGTAAAGTCCTGGCCCACATGGCATGATTCCATCCCCAGCGTTCAGGAGGCAGAAGATTCGCTTCGGTCGATCCACAATTCCTCTCGTCCCCACTTCTCGGGTGCTTCCTCTACACCAGAGAAGATCATGGTACCAGAGGTATACATGGATCGATCTAGGGTTCTCAGTAGAAGAGATCACAAGGAATGTACGGGGCGCGTCCCAAAGCGTGTTTGCGGCAGAAGTGGACATGATTGTCGGCGATGGGGATTGTGGACACACATTCGCAAGCAGCGCCAAAGGTGAATTTCCGATCCAGTAAAACACCTGAAGGTATGGTTCTGAGCCACTCCTTCGCTCAACGCCAAAAGGGATCGTCGAGGCACTGGAACGAGACGAATTTGACCCACGATCGCTGGGACCCGCCACTCGTACCGTTTCAGCGCACCCGTCCGCCATGCCGTTTCCCATTCCAGCTCATTCCCCTAAGGTCCGGAGCGTGCGGTCCCTGACGAGGTTGAATGTGAAGGATCTTCCACCTCCGTCACTTGCGAAATTGACGACGCCATTCCCGAACCTCCGAGTCAGAGCGGCTTCAAGTTGGGGCGATTTCTGGCTCGGAACTTACATAAAAGGTCTAAGGCTCTGTCGACTTCGAAGATCACTTCGGTCGAATACATGTCGACAATCCTCTTCGTCGAACCCTTTCTCCACGCCATGGATAACGTCTTGTGGTGGATACTGAGGACGGATCTCCGACTTTGGTAAGGGTTTATGCCGCGGGGATCCTGTGGTTCACACAAGGTCCACTTCAAGGTTGTCGAAATCACCTGTATCTCACAAAGTATCCGGGAGGCGCACCAAAGAATTTTTACTGGAAACTGTGTTGACAGGTAAGTCTCTCGAGTAACTTTGCTTGGCTAGAATGGCTCAGACCCGCTTCCCTTGCTAGGCTATCACGAGGACCCTATTCCCCGATACAATCAACGGCGATGTATTATATATCGTCCACCTATCCCTATCCAATGGTTTCCGTCTGGTTCCAGGTGCTAGGCCGTTGAAGGCAGGCGACGCGCGTGTTGCAGACGCCGTGTCTCATCCGTCAAAACACGGATGGCTGGCGAGGTTGTTCGAGTAAAAGGTGCTTGTAAATAAGTGCCATTATAACGGCCCGGATCTTTTTCTTGACGGGCAAAACATACGATCATGATGGGCGTTGTCCAGTAGAGTAAGCCGAACGCAACCACAGTGTATGCTTGATCTACAATAATGTGCTTTTGTGGGAAGATAAGACTATGACTCTGGTGTTCCGCCGGCATACAGTACTTCTCAGGTCACCCTCAAGCACAGATCTTCGTACCGTGATGTTTGCGTTGGTGGTGGATGTATACGTGCGCGATCAGCTTACCGTCTGAAGAAAGTTGCCTCGGTGGAGTCCAATCAAGAATTTGAAGGATGCCAATGCAATCCTGTGGTGTCCTCTATCTTCCACGCCACGGCGTTCCTGAAGGTCGACTCACGCCCTTGACAAATGAAGGCTACACAATTTCGAATAACGCCTCGACTCGGACCACCTTTACTGCTCCTCTCTCGACTCGGAACGAACCCATACTACTCGATTACGTCAGGCGATTTCAACCCTAGTCACGTGAACCCGTACTTCTTGGACTTCGCTTCTTTTCCCGGGGCGATCGCCCACGGCTTGTGGTCAAGCGCTGCTACACGTCGCTATGTTGAGAACATCGTTGCCGAAGGCAATCCAGACAGTAATAACGTAAGACATTTGCGAGGTCTTGATCGAATTCGCGCTTATACACTTTTATAGACACAATGTTTCGTTCGCCGGCACAGTTCCCAGGATGAATTGACGGTCACTGGCAAGTTGCACCACATCGGTATGCGGGATGGTAACCTGGTCGTCAAAGTGGAGAGTCCAACCAGCGAGACGAATTTCAAGGGTTCTCAAACTCAAAGGCACCGCAGAAGACACCCAGGCTACCACAGTACATGTGCGCCAATCCAAAGGATAAAACTATCCATCCCGGTGGTATCAAGGGTTAGGAAATCCGTCGGCGTTACATGATACTACTATGAACAAGGCATCTGACAACCTCAAGACACTCCCTCTTTTCCCCGACATTCATACGCCCCTCAAGTACGCTTTTAGTCACCCCAGAGGCTTGTTCTTTGCCACGCAGCAAGGATTTGTGCAGAAATATCGTGCTTTCGCCGGTTACTCGCTTGGTGAATACTCTGCACTTGCCTCCATCGCTTATGTTCTCCACATCCACATCTCCGCGCTCGTCGACGTTGTGTTCTATCGTGGTATCACTATACCGCGCGCGCTGTCGAACGTGACACTCATAGCCGGTCCAACTATACCATGTGTGCTGTGATTCCGAGCCGTAAAGACTTTCACTGACGTCGTGCCACGTGAAGTTGTTGACATTATCTCTACGCACACGAGCACTTCCCTAGAAATTGCTGATTTTTACAATGTCGAGGTAGGTTCCTGATTTGTGCTCGCGGCTGCAAGTTTCATCGAATCGTTTCAGGGTCAACAATGCCTGTGCGGGAGAATTGTAGACGATGACCAATGTCTTAAATTGCAAAACAACAAAGCCAAGGTACGTATCCTTTTAGAACTACATAAAGGATCGTTTGATTGAATATATGCAGCTCACCGGGATCTTTCCCGTGGAAAAAAGTGAAGCAAATGTTGGGCGACATTGTCTCGGAATCGTTCGGGTGCGCCAAAGAGCTTCAGGAGTCCGAGGGATCCATCAAGCTTGAACGAGCTTCGCAACAGATCCTCTTCCTGGTATCGACGTACCTTTCCACTCTAGGTACCTTTGGGCAGTTGTTATGCCATTCAAAGCTTGTGAGTTAAATAAGACTCTTGTACTGTGCAGTATTGATGAAGTCTCGTGTCAGACAAAGGTGATGATTGCTGGCATTTTCGATAACATCAACGAAGAAGGCTTTTTTGAATTCGCCAGCATGAGACCGACTCGGCCATGGGGCGCTGGCCCACATAGATGTCGCAACCCGCTACCACAGCTCGGGTGAGTAAACACTTCAATTCAGTGCACGCTTTTCTTGATCCTGTCGAATAGTTTATGGAGTCCATATTGTCGTGAGCGCAAAGACCACCATTGAACTTGACGCTTCAATTCATGGCACTCTACCGTTCACCTCCACATCAATGTAAGCTTGACCAATGATCTGCAAACCATGTATTCATTTATTTTGGTGATAAAGCAAGCATGCTGGGTTGTTCGCAAGGCTTCGGCGGGTTCGTTTCAGGATTACCTGACGTGCTCGTGCTTCTGCCGCCGGATGAGGCAGAACTTTCCGAACTATACTATCACAATTTGCACAACGTCAGCACCAAGCACTGGTCAAGAATACGTTGCAAGATCTCGTGAAACCGACGTGTATCGCGATCAGTGAGTTGACGCAGACGGTTCCTAGTCTTATTTCACTGACTCGACCAGTGTACAGAGGACGAAATGCTGTCTGCGCTCACCCGCGGCATGATAGCAACTTACGACAACGCCTCTTGTAAGTGAGTATCTACAGGCGCTGTCCCGAGCACGCGCTAAACACATGTTCATAGATGAGTCACCGTCGTAGATTACACGCTATCGCTCAAGCGACGAACGGACTCAAAGGCCTGCACGAGGACTGTCGTCCTTCATAACCTCTTACAACAGGCAGAGGGAATCCGACCACACAAACGATGGTGGATGGAGTCGAAGTAATTCATATCACAGCACAGTGGAATAATAAACACAAAAACAGTTAGGGAGAACCTTATCTCCCCCATCCATTGCTCCCAGCCCGCCCGCGCGACCGCGCCGGCGCAGGCCATTGCCGGTCATTGCGTTCCCGTTCCACTCGGTCCCGGTCCGCAGATGGCCCCCGTGGGATATATTGAGAACCTGGATATGATATGACGGCCGACTGGATACATACGCCGGTGGGTGCGTTGGTATGAGCCATACTCCCCCGCAAAGCACGGGGTCCACTCGGAAGCGGTCGAGAAGGGATAGGTGGTGGCGCAGGACCAACTGCATTTTGACAAGGACGAACGCGAAAAGGGAGGGGCGGGTCGACGGGGCGTAGGAGCAGCGGAAGAGGAGGCGGACCTAAAGTTGGGTGACTGAGGATGAACGGCATGGAACAACCGCGGTTGTGTCGGTGGTGTGTGAGATTGCGGCAAGTAGCTTTTCGGTGGGGTGGAGCTCGTCGCATTCATGATCATCCACCCGTCAAGCTCGAGAAGGTCGATTGAGGTAACGATATCCTGATGGGATACTGCACTCACAGGAGCTTGACGTTCCGTTTTATTCTACACCAGCAAAAGTCGCGGGCACGTTCCACTGTTCAACACCTGCGCTGGACGACGTTGCGTACGTATGCAATTCGACATCTTACTACATTTGCTCATTCGTGGCCGCCTCCTTCGATTGATCATTTCTGTACTCCCGCTCTAGTTCGGCCCTGCTCAACGCAGGTCATAAAGTCTCGCGTTCGCACGCGTCCGAGTCGGCCTCCCGGCAAGAGATCCACGACGTCTTTCGGGCATGGGCACAACACCATCCAGTCCGGATCGACCGAATTTCGGAAACGTCACCCGCCGCGAAGCTATTGACCAAGGAGATCCAGTACGTGTTTCCTTTCTCCTCTTATCTCCGTATCCTGCGCCCTGTCACTCTTGGCTCACGTCATACAATGTTGCACCGTTCGATCTGTACCTGCTGGCTATCGATCCTTCTATTTCTGTAACAGGATGTCAGTGGACTTTAAGAAGCATCCCGAGTCTGTGACACGAACAAAGGACGTGCGGATCAGCCGGTCTCAGCCGAACCTGGCGCCGGACCTGGGTCGAGGGCAGGAGGGACTTCCGCATCGTTGACCAGGTAAGTGGCCTCCTTTTGTCCATCAATGATCTTTTTGTATGACGTCCCACATTCTGGGACCAATCGGACAACGTCATCACGATATATCTTCTCATCGGTAAAGACACCCTCGCCCAGAACACTCAACAACAACATAGCGAACCCGAATGTGGAGGTGCTCTCAAACGGTAAATCTTGAACCCTGAAAAAAATTGTCGATGGATAGCGTTGCTGACGCTGTACGCATGCAACGTTCCAGCTTCCGACAACGCGCTTGTCACCGAGTCCATCGACCCTGCGTTCGGATGCGCTCCTTTCCAAAATCCATGTACGACTTACCCCACTGATCGATGCTCGTGCCGTCACTTTTCCATTCCCGTTTGCGCGTCGCCTGGTGTTCTGATCTCTCCCCGGAATGCAGGAACTCTTAGCCAATTTCTTCCCGCCCGCCGGTGGACCCGCATTGATCCCTCTCAACGATCCGATGGTGCACGTCAACGATTGCTTCAGAAAGTCAACTTCTACCGCGATGGTACCGGTCAACCGCAGGTGGACAACCAGAATGCGTCCGGTTCAACTTATTGGTACGTGGACACTCGTCGACCCCGCCCTTGTTTGTTCTGACTACTCTCGATATCGTACTCCAGTAAACAAATCACGCAGGGAGGGATCTTTATCAACGAGAATAAGCAACTGTTCTCGACTGCTGGGTCTCCCGCTACCAACCAGGCGAACAACCTGTTTACTTTCCTCGCCATGAGGTTCTCTGCGTCCTTTGGACCGGCTCCTGGTACGCACTCGCACCTCCTCCTTTGGAGTATCTTCATCCTGCGTCTCTGACCTCCCCTTCCCCTCAACAATATAGGTCTTGGGTGCACTGTGCTCTTGAACATTGCGAACCCGGTCGACCTGAGTATGGACGGCAATGGCGTCATCACGGCTGCGAATATAAATGCCCAAGTGTTGCAGCAGATCCTCTCCGGGGTATGTTAGGATGTGGTTGTCGCGCATCCAATAAGTACCCGACCTCGCTGCCGACCAAGTGTAGGTGCTTGAAAAGGTTCTGAACTTGTTCAAATGCCAAATGGCAGGTCTCTTGTGGACTCTCAATATGAGCATCATAGCTGGGAATCGTAACAACAAGTAAGCTGATCCATTCTCTTCAGCACAAAACTATGATTAAGCTTTCACTCGTAAAGCAATATTGATATGAGATACGAGGCTCATCGTCACCTCGTGGTCTATTCTTATGGATGGAATCCGTGCGGGTGTCATGATAAGTGTGGTTGTGGTTGTGGTTCCAGCTGACCAGAATCCACGAGTCCGCAGTCATCTTTTGGTTTACTTAGCGGCACTGCTATCATTGTCCATCCTCGCTGCCTCTTCGCTCCCTTGGACCCCTCCATTTATGGGTTCTAATACCTACAAGTCTCCAGCCAGCGGCACTAATAGGAGGATTTACCATAAAGTACGACGTCCGATTCCTTGGTCAGAACCACATCACCCTACTGTCTTTGTGAATCCCATGGCTCGTGCAACGTTTGGTCCGAAGGCACGCAGCCACTCCTATATCGCTAACGAAGCTGTACCATTTGACTCTGCAAACGCGAAGACTGTTGCCGAAGCTCTCACATTCACTGATTCAGTTGTCAGCGTTAATCAAGGTGAAACTTTCTTTCGTCGTCTGGTCCTTGGGAGTCTCATATCTCGTGTTTCGCTATGTAGAGTTGATCTCCTTTATCCCGTCGTGGAACCCCGTCCTTCGTTGATAGCAACTTCACTGAAACCGAAATCGTTAATTGCCGTGCACAACCGCCACCTCCATCTTCGTTCGCTGCGTGCTGTGTTGGGAAGGAAACGGTCTTCAAATCACTGGGCATATCCTCGAAAGACGCCGTCGCTGCAATGAAGGTTACCGAGATCCTTCAAGTTCCTAACGAGACTGCAACTGCCAGTGTCACTCTCCATGGCGATGCTACCGCGGCTGCCCAGAGCAAAGGCATCACGCGTGTTCTTTTTGAGGTGTCAGACAGTAGATTGTAGAAACGTTCGTGCACTCACACCCTTTGCAGTAATTGCAGATCGTCACCGTCGTTATTGCGCAATCCACGTTGTAGTTCTTCTCAACATAATGACTGCTCTGACAAGGCTTGCATGCGTGTATTATAAAAACATGAACCCTCATCGTTTCTAGACTGTCCTACTTAATAGTAGCTGTGGACGATTGTATCGAAATAGATTCTTCCTCTTTTTTTTGTTTGTTTTGTTTTGTTTTTCTTTCAATGTGAATAGAGAGAGCCACGCGAGGGCCGACCTGTTCTCCCAGTGGCTCGTTTCATCTCACTAGCTAGTATCTGGCTCCAGCAGCCTCTGGTGACTATCCACATTCCGACCGGTGCTCAACGTTCAACCATGATGTCTGCCCACTGGAGTACCGCGGAAAGTAAGAAGAAGGTGATCAACCTGCTGCTTCAACCGAACGAAACTGTCGTGCTTGTAGGGACTCGAACTCATATTTATTTATTGTGCAAGTAGCCTCTTCCTTTCCTGTCTTCGCTCCCCTGGTTGTCTCCTCTTCCCACCTTCTCTTGGGTCACCACAGATCGTGAGGGCTCGTGCACACTTCCCATATCACCAGCCGTCCAACAGCAAACAAGAAAAAAAAAAAAAAAAGCTTTACGGATCAGGTCGGCGTCGAAGGCACATTGGACGGATATGCAAAGTGTTCGAGGACTCGGATGCCTTCAAGCCGCCCCGAGATCCAGTTTCCCCTACCGCGAGCACGAGTGAATGGCTTGTTGCGCCGGTCAGTTTTTCTTGGGCGTTCATCTACTACGTTTTCGCTGAGTCGATTCCTTCCCAGTCGTATGCTTATTTGGATGTAAACAGCTGAAGGACCCACGTTCACGCACCACAGTTTACCTTACCATGCACACTACCGTATTGGATCCATGTCTCCATGTGCGAGCCCTTCACAACATGAGACCGAGTCGGCCATGGGGCGCGAGCCCATATAGATGTCACATCCCGCTACGACAACTCGATTCTGCAATTTCCCTGGTCGGCATCACTTCAATCCCGCGACTCCATCATTTCGAACTGCCCGTAAGCCGAGGAATCTTCCGCTGACCACCACTGACCAGCCCATCACCTCTCTAATCACCACCAATGAGCCTGTTACTTCTCGAGTCACCGCTCATGAGGCCATCGTTTCCACTGGTACCGCAGACAATCCTGTTACTTCTCTGTACCACAGATTCCCGTCACCCCTTCGAGCTCTCAAAGCACAGGATTGGCTGTTCGCATCAAAGTCTTTGGTTTCTTCTCTGTTGCGCTCTCGGACACGTGACGGTCACACGTCTACACATGTAGATGAAGACCTATAGAATACCCACTTTCAATGCAACCATGATTTCTCGTCGACTGGCTTGGAGGGCATTATTCGAGGGATATTTTGTCACCCCGACGTGTCAACTGTCAAAATCTTTCTTCTCGTGTGTCTTCCGCATAGCCAAGCCACACAGATCCAATCTCAGATCCACATCTGAGATCTACTCTGGCTTATTATGTACCGGCCCTCAAGTTTGGAAGGATAACCGTGACGGTCACGAGTCACGCCTGGATACTTAAGTGCACGGCACACTTCAATTCACATAATCTTGTCTATATTTCGTCATGGAGTTGTTCCCACCAGTCGTTCCTTCAACAGCATGTATGCTTCCTCATGGGGAAGATTCCCCTAACCCTTTCCGGGTATCAGATTCATGTCCCCCACCTGTGGAGACAAACGTTCCCCGTTCACCCGACAGACTCCGCACGTATTATGACTCTCTGCGGAAAGTCCCTTCTATCATGGTGAGACTTTTATTCAGGCGATCAAGAATATCTGGTCATACTGTATCACCAGGCATTTTGTCCTTTCCCAAACCTCCAACCGCTGGACAACATCTTGGAACAGTACAAGGAATCTCTAGAAGAGAAAGTGCTGGCAGTGAAGTCACTGCTCCATATCCAACAACTATGTGAAGAGCGTGAGCTGCTCTTGCGTTGTTATCTGAGCCAGGAGGATATCGAACGGTTAGCATCTGAGCGAGAGCCGGTCAGGGATGCAGCGACCGTTGGCGCGAAGTACTTCCATGCTATTTGGGTGCATAATTTGAAGTCGTTCAGTGACAACTTGAGTCTTTGCCTTGTAAGTCGATCCTCAATAGATTACTGTCGTCCGCTAATGACGTCTGAAGGCATGAATTATTCCTTGCCCTTCCCAAAATTCTTATGTTGTTCGATTGACTGTGGTGGAGTGGAGTATAATCTTTGTTCGTCTTAATCGTGTACCAGTAGTGTAGTGCTGTACGCTGTTTTATTTACTTCATTTCATAATCTATCGTCTCTGGTCTCTTTTCTTTCGTGCAGCTCACTGGCAATATATATAACTTCACAGTTGGTGGTATGGCAAATTCAAGAGAGGCTTGAGAGAGCCTATTGGACTGTTCCGCAGAAGCAGCACTCGGCGCCACTTTGTTGTTTCCAGCGCCGTGCGCTATCCATAGGAATAATAATCCATTATGGACCTACGGTCACCTACCCGTGATTTCACGTGAACACATCTTCAATGAATCAAATCAGACGGCGATGATCGGCTGTTGCAGAAGTTATCTGGACATGTAGATCACCTTGCTTGCAAGGTTCTATCATGTATGCTCAATGCCCCTAAAAGGTGACTGTCTATCTGCATCGATCATTGTCATTTTCGCTCCCGTATCATTGTCTCTGTCTGTCGGCTTGATCGTCAATTTGCCATCCTTGTCGCCTGCAAGAACGCTGGCGAGTAAGTTCCGATCCCAGGTTGAGGAACTGATACTACAGTCAATATGGACCCGAGTCGACAATCACACGCTCAGTGATTATTTCTTCACTACCCCCGCTGAGATTATCAAATGCGTCCCGCTATTCGTCCCTCTTGGGCCGTTTCAAGAATGGTACCCTTTGCGGGCTATGGCTTTGCCGACCATGCCAGCGAGCAGTTCCCTGTCGCCGGAATGACTCGTCGAGGTCGAAGCTGATACGAGAGTGTGCATGAAAGAACAAGGTTCGTTGCCGAACGTACCCCAATAACATCGCTCGTCCAAAAAAAAGAAAGAACAAGGTAACCGTAGTATCAAGCATAGGCGGTTGGACTGGTCGATATGATAACCCCGTGATACTCAAAGTCTATCCCGCCGTGATTTGGTTAGCCTGTATCATGTCCAAACAAGACTTGGGGTGGAGTATACCGTGACCGTTGGCTCGGTGGGTGCATAATATTGCTTTATCCGACTCTGTAACCCTAAGAAGGGCCTGCAGCGATACTGAAACTCCGACAACGGTACTTCAAGTTAAACATACTTGACTCACAGACCTAGTAGTATGTCCGACAGGATTCTCACACACACATGTGTATGCGGTCGTACGTTCACCGACCTTGGAGGGTTTACTAGGCACGAAAAAAGTTGCCGCAAGGGCAAGAAGAGATTATCCAGCGCCCTTGCGAGGGCAAAGGAGGTTTACCAGGTCAAAAAGGCCAGATTATCCCTCTCGAGGTCAGCCAGCGCCAATGAGGATTCGACTGCTACTAGTAGTGGCTGCAAGGACAGGCAAGACCCGGAGGACACTGGTGAAGTAAACGAGCTAGTCGTTCAACAGGCATAGTACCTCTGATTATTTGTTTTTCTGCGTCTAAAACGTTTCGCAGGGCATCCCCTCTTCTTCGTGTACGCATGAACCATGCCCGGTGAACGCCAACATCGAAGCGCGCAATTTTGACGTTGCTGATTACCTCGAGGTATGCGTTGGTTTCGAACGAGGCCATCGACGATGCTAAGTGTGTCTAGGATGATCTACCTCTGGCGCAACGTCGGTCTCGTAGACATCACCGATTACCAGCTCGCTTTCGAGATATGTTACCTGAACCACCTCCGCCTCTCCCTCCTTCGGAGTTGGTCATCGATCCTCCTCCGCCAACAGAACCACATCGCCAGTTATTGGACCATGCGGAACGGCCCCCCTCGGGAACGACGAACACGCCATCTAATATATCTGTTTTGTCCACGTCCCTGTCCCGTCCGCTACTCAAAACGTTCAAAACTCTGATGAACAAATTCGGTCTATTCCGTGCCTATACTACGCAAAATCTTCCTTCGCACGACCCGGATGACCCGTACTCGATAGCACATGTACTACAACCATCCCCCCACAGTACTCAGCATTCGAATACTAGGAACCCGTTCCACCCTTACCCAAATGAAAATGCGATGCGCTTAGGTGACTGGTACTGGAATCGGGGAACACAGAAATCCAGGGACAATTTCAAGCAGCTTCTCGGCATCATTGGGAACCCAGCGTTTGATGCTGCTGATTTGCGTGGGGTCGCATGGGATTCTATCAATAAAGAACTCGGAGATCATGATTCCGATGCGGACTCGGACGTCCCCGAGTGGTCGAATAATGATCGCGGGTGGAAATCATCTCCCATCACCATCTCCGTTCCCTTTCACAGTCGGTCAGCCAATCCAGGGCCCAAGCTTTTCACCGTACAAGATTTTAATCATCGTTCTCTTATCTCGATCCTGGAAGAGAAGATCATGGATCCTGTCCAGGCTGCGTACTTTCATTATGAACCATATGAACTGCTTTGGCGTCCCCCACATAGGAACAGGGATGTGAAGGTGCATGGAGAGCTTTTCACCTCCAGCGCGTTCCTTGATGCTCACAGGGAATTGCAAGATTTGCCTCCGGAACCCGATTGCGACTTACCTCGAGTTGTTGCCGGGTTCATGTTTTGGTCAGATGCGACCCAACTCTGCACGTTCGGAAGTGAAAAACTTTGGCCGCTCTACGTATACTTTGGCAATGAATCTAAGTATCGCCGGTGTCAACCATCAAGCAACTCGTGCTCCCACGCTGCTTATTTTCAGACGGTGCGTACGGTCGCGATGCATCCTGTTACGTATCTCACTGGTCTGTTACTGCAGCTCCCCGACGCTTTTAAAGATTTTGTCATTAGCCATTCGGGAGGGAAAATAAGTGATGTTCTGATGACCCATTGTCATCGAGAATTTTTCCACGAGCAGTGGAAAGTCCTTTTAGATGAAGAATTCCTGAGAGCTTATAAACACGGTGTCGTGATCACCTGTTGTGACGGCTTGAAGCGCCGTTTCTACCCTCGGATCTTCACATATTCGGCTGACTACCCAGAAAAGTCAGCTTCAGAGCCATGCCATTTCAAGTACTTCACTGATCTCCCTTTCTTTACAGAATACTCATCGCATCTACACGAAACCTGGGTACCTGTCCGTGTCCTCATTGCACGATAAAGTTGAGTGAGGTTCAGAATCTTGCGACTGAGAAAGATGTGCAAGATCGGCAGCTACTTGCCCGACATGACAATCTCAATCGTATAGACGCAGTACAGGCTGCACGAGGCCTTATTTATGAAGGTAACTATGCCATTACAACGCCTCAAGTTGAAGCCCTCCTCAAACCCGAATCACTGGTCCCGACACTGGTACATGTCCTTTTAATACAAGGCTCCGCTAATTTTTTTACTCTTGTGAATGTCATTTTGCAGAACGCGTTCTCAGAGAAGTTGTATCCTTTTGGTTTTGACCTTTTTGTCATGCTAGTGGTGGACCTCCTCCACGAATTCGAGCTAGGGGTGTGGAAAGCAGTATTCATGCATCTCCTTCGCATGCTTGAATTCCTGGATGAGAGCAAGATACACGAGCTCGATCGCAGGTACGTATTCTTTCCGGATGCATTTTATCCTATTTGCTCATGCTAACATTTAGATATCGCCAAGTCCCGACATTTGGGCGGGACACCATTCGCCGTTTCTCTCGAAATGCATCGGAAATGAAGAGAGCCGCCGCTCATGACTTCGAAGACCTCCTTCAGGTTAGTGATAATGGATGTCATATTTGGCTTAATCTAATGATAACCCCAGTGTGCCATGCCCGTCTTTGATGGGTTGTTTCCGGAACCACACAATTCAGCTATACTGAAGCTTCTTTTTATTCTTTCCCATTGGCATGGGCTTGCAAAGATGCGGATGCACACTGACGAGACTCTCCAGATCATGGATGATGTCACTGTATCCCTAGGGGAAGAGCTTCGTGCATTCACTACCCATACGTGCCCCGCTTTCCAGACCCGTGAATTGAGGCGTGAGGCTGCATGTCGCCAGCGCCGTCAACAACAGTCTCAGAGTCGTAAACATCCATCATCTCAAGCAGTATCGCGTCAAACGAAAACACTGAATTTGCAAACGTACAAGCTGCACGCCCTCGGTGACTATGTGTCTTCGATCAGGAGGTTCGGTACCACCGACTCCTATTCAACACAATTGGTGCGCACTCAACTTGGAGTTTTATGTACGTACTCATTTCGGTCCGTTCACAGGGCGAACGAGAGCACCGCGTTGGAAAAGGAAGATTCCTTCGGACCAGCCGCAAAAATTTTGTCCGACAACTTACTCAAATCGAAAGGCGCCAGTCACACATACGACGCATTCGTGAGACGGTAGATGGTGATGCTATGCACCAGATGGTACTAGAACCTCTACCTAAAGACCCCAGGGAACGATACCAGGTCGGGAAATCACAAAATTATCCTGTGGATGTCTCAACTCTTTACCGGCAAAATTCTAATGACCCGGCTATGAAGGCGAGTGACCATGCCGTCTTAAAGACGTGTTCAATAATGCAAATTTAGGACTTCGTGCACAAACTTAAACGCCATATACTGCCTCGCATCGTAGAAATTCACTCGACAAACTCGGAATCTGATGGCGATGCGGATCCTGCACTTATGTCTGGGCTTCATGATGGCTTTGGTGCGTTGCCCGCCAACCCTGATCATGTCATACTCAAAAACCATCGTATTTATCGACATCACGTCCTTCGGATAAACTATACGACATACGATGTTCGCCGTGCCGACGACATCTTCAACCCGAGCACCGAGCACCGAGATATAATGATGCTTCACTCCTCAGAGTCCGCGGAGGATCGCGATCGGTTTTGTTACGCCAGGATAATTGGGATATATCATGCTAACGTTCAGTACATCGGGCCGGGGATGAAGGATTACCTGCCGCGGCGGATAGATTTCCTGCATGTGCGGTGGCTCGAGCGGGTCCCCCAACGAGATCTACATGGCCTTGAGGCTTTGCAATTCACAGAGATGGGTGATTCTACGGCTTTTGATTTCGTGGACCCTGCAGATGTATTGAGAGGTTGCCACCTCATACCTGCCTTCAGACACGGAAAACTGCGACGAGAACACACCGCAATGTCACCCGCTAGTACCGCAGGAGATTTGGAGGACTGGAATTTCTATCATATCAACAGGTATGACAGGTCTGCTCATCTGTGGCTTCTGGCTTATACTAGTCTTAAAGATTCGTTGATCGTGATATGATGCTCAGGTACCATTGGGGTCTTGGTATCGGGCATACTTACTCCCATACTCTGAGCGACGACGACGAGAATCGGACCCTGACTCAAGGTCGCTCAGCTCTTCAAGCCGTGTCGTCTCCTCCGATGCAAGTCCCATCTCAATCTCAAGATCATGTAGGAGGAAGTGACAATCCCATTGACTCCGAATCGGAGGAGTTTACGCTTCCTCAATGGGATGGCTCGGCCGAGGCCGAATTGGAGTGGGAGGTTGACTCGGAACCGACGGACTCTGAGTCCTCTGAGGAAGAGGAAGATCTTTATGCGCTGTATGATGATGGAGTCGACTCTGATTGAGTATGCATTGTAACAAGTATCTCTCAACCAGTACTACATGCATGTTCTGTCCGACTCGGAGTTCCTTAGATAACTCGCTGCTTTCAAGTTAGCGATAATCCGATGTTGCGCGGGGGTCTACTTTCAGGCTTTCAACCTGCTATTTTCACGGGCCTTTGGGCCCGCAGTGCCACTGCAGCCACCGGTGTCCCGTTTCCCTCCCTTCGAGTCTTGCGCAAACATTACTACGTTCGCATGACGGTGCCTAAGCTTCGCATCATAAAGACGTGTAACTTTCTGAAACGGTGCCTCAACTCAATAATCAAACTAGACAAGCCACCTTGACATGCTAGTAAGTTGAAGGTCGTGTTGGGGCTCGCCCTTCCTCAGGTGACACATAAGAGTGTTTTTTGACACCTTCCTTCCGCAGCGTCATCATGTCTGGCCAAACCAGTGTCCACAAATGTTTATCATCAACCGCGTCGTCCTCCGAGTCGGATAACGCGACCATCGTCAACGACGTCTGCAATGTGCAGCACGCACCCTTCGGAAATCCTTTCTACGCACGTCGCACAAGAATGCTGTTGACCTCAACCTTCGTCGGCGTCCTAGTACTCCTCCTAACTTCAGGACTTGATTGTTTCGAGTGAATGAGTAACTTAGGAACCTGATTCGGAGACCTTGCGGCCGCCCTTTCGGTGCACAAGAATGCTGTCGGCCTTTCCCCTCGTGGTCACCGGAACAAACCCGTATGTAGCTGAATGTTGTAACCGTACGGTTTGTTCTGAACATCGTTTTCAGACGACTCGATGATGTTCACGGGCAATGCTGGATCGAGAATTCTCAGACAATGAGCCCCATATAGCATTGCCCCGCCAGTCTGATTTTTCCCACTCCACAATAGCATACGAATCCTGATTATAATGATGCTCTCATCTGGCCCGGGGCGAGTCCAGTGAGGAAGTCGGCAGGTTTACTGGCTACTACGGAATCAATCGCTACACAATCGTCGCTTGGCGATCGCCGTACCGTACAAAGGATTACTTTCAAGGTGATATATTAACGCCGCCACCTGACCAGTTCGTCGCCTACTATGCATGACCGTCTGTTCCGTTAACCCTCCCCCATCTTTAAACTTCTGAATTCCCGTATGAGAATTTCGCACAGCTCAGTGTTCAATCTGCGCAGACGATCTGCCAGTGTTAAAGCCTTTAGTAGACCGAAAGGCAGATCCCTTTTCCGTTTGCCTCCAATTGCTTCGCTCCTAATATCACAGGTACGCTCCCGGCCTTGATCTAATGCGTCTCCCTCCTCGTGACTGATGCTTTTCAGGGCCTCGGGATACCCAGATTAGGGGTCCCGCCGTTCCCGCGGACGAATGACGACCGAAATCTGAAGATAAGTACGGCACCGCTACCCCCAGCGATCGCCATCGCTCGCACGTCTGCGTACATTACAGATGGTCGACCCGTCCGTGTCACACGCGAGCCTACCCTGCCGTCCGTGCAGAGGGCCGTACGTCCACCAAGCAAACATACCTTCCGTTTCTCAAGACACTCGTTAGCGCCATTATAAAATGCTATCACCCCCACGTCCGATGCGGGCAAGGGCGGGAACGGCAAGCGACGCTGACTCTGATCCCTGCGGATGCTGACGCTTGCACCGAGCGCCCCGACGGGGCTGTGCACCCCCACGATCCGCGATGCCGCGAAGGCATACAAGTCCGGTATCGGAGATCAAGGATTGGGTTAGGACCAACGACGACGGTGCCGTCACCTGTGAAACGTGCCTGCCGAGGAGGTTTTTTTTTTGTTTCGCTGCGTGGTCTATTTCACAAACCAAAACCGAGGGAACGGAGTTGGTCATGGTGACCGCGTGCCAGGAGGAGTTCGAGTTCGAGTTCGAGGGGGCATGCGCGGTCACCTCAACTTTTCTCGGTGCGGGCTTGTTCAACTGGGCTTCAGACTAAATATGACGTTGCTCAAGCGACCAGCGAGATGGAAACACTACTCGTCGATCATGCTGACCTCTTCAGTAATGGTGGTGCAAGCCAAATGCTTTCATCATCCCCATCCGTTTTTGGGTTCAAATCCCAGCGTTCTTCCTCGATCCTTACCATTGCCCATCGCTGCTCGCTCGATCTCTCAGTGGTCGACGTCATTCCATGGCTGAAATCCAGGGTTCAAGAGGATCCTTGGCCGCTTACTCAGTCGAACCGGCCCTGAATCACGTTGTTTCGTTACGCTCCGAACCACAGCTGAGTCTCTCCTTTTCTACATTTGTCGGATCGATCACATCCCATCTCGTTAGCCTTCGCCCGTCGACAAATATCATTATCTCTTTCTGCGTCAGCCTCTTGCTCGCGCACGAATTCCATCCGTCTCGCATTTGACGTCCCTCTTTGGTGTCTTCGCCACCTAATTCTACCCCCCGGAGCAAGACTCTGTCCCATTCGCTCAGGATTCAGAGTCGCCCATTCCAAGTATCCACATCCCACTTCCCCGATCAGGAAGCGGCTCCCCGGTGGTCGTCTCCCTTTCTAGCGTAGTCATTCACCCGATGACAATCTCTCACAAGCAAGCGGCGAAGGCCACGAATGCTGTGCCATACGACAAAGTACTTTGTTTTGTTACGCTCCGAACCACAGTTGAGTCTCTTTTTCTACTTTTGTCGGATCGATTACATCCCATCTCCTTAGCCTTCGCCCCGTCGACAACTACGTCTTTCTGCGTCAGCTCTTGCTCACGCACGAATTTCATCCATCTCGCATTTGACGTCCCTCTTTGATGCCTTCGCCACCTAATTCTACCCCCCGGAGCAACACTCTGCCCCATTCGCCCAGGATCCAGAGTCTCCTATTCCAAGCATCCACATCCCACGTCCCCGATCAGGAAGCGGCTCCCCGGTGGTCGTCCCCCTTTCTAGCGTAGTCATCTCACCACCTGATGACAATCTCTCACAAACAAGCGGCGAAGGCCAGGATGGCCATCTTCCCATGGGCACGGGGAACAACTCGAAAGTGAACCTGAGCAGGTCTTGAATACAAACGACGCGCCGCGCTTCAGTTAGGGAACCCACCTTTTCGTCTGCGTCCCCACGTCCGCGTGCTTCGGTTGAACATCCCACCGCCTTCGCAAGAACTATATGCTCAAGAAGAGATCGAGGTACGCTCCACACGCACTGACAATCGTTCCTCGTTAACTCGACAGCCCGTCCCCGATGCCGAAATCTACTAGTCCACCACATTCTCATCGACGTCTGAGCGTACTTCCGGTTGCGAGCGACGCAGAAGACGGACAGGCCACCGGGGATTGCGATGCACAAGGCCCTTGCGCCACTCATAAAGACAAGCGAGGTGCGCCGCTCGGAACTTCGGAACATGAATGCTCGGCGATGCCACAAGGAAATAATGGCAGGACGAAAGGCGCTAATTATTTGGCGAAAAAGCCGTTCCCATGGACCCTGCAAATCACATAAACATCGAAGTTCACAACGCGAAGCAGAATGCGAGGAAAGGGATTGAGCGGAACGAAAAAGTAGCAGATCAGGAGCGGATACACAAGGGAGTTAGGAATTGCAGTGTACTTCATGCCCGCCCGTGTACGAGCTCACGTTGTCCTGTTCGCAGTAGGCCGACAAAGGCATCGGCACATCGCCGATCTTAAGGCGGAATTGCGGGCAGAACGGATGCATCTCTCCACGGAACAAGATCGCCTGTGGCGCGAGATCTGAGACGTGTTGCTCGGCAACTGCAACGCACTTGAATGGCGATGATGACGACAACGTGTGTTTCGAACGATTCACTGATTTGCTAACCGAGAACATGGACTACGTTGAAATATCAGCTGCAAAGGGCCAAGTAGGACAATTATGATCTCGAGGCCTAGCTTCGAGGTACGAATCGGTGAGGAACTTCGATACGTGCTTTCGACTCAAGTGGATGAGCTGCAGCGAACATAACAAGAAAATATTCACTGGATAATTCGGATGGAAAATATAAAGATGACATCCCTTGGACCATCATGATGCTTGAGGTGGAACTGAAAGCGGAAAGCAGAGGAGATTGCGAAGTGCCCACTGAGACACAGCTTCGTCTGCTCAATTACTCTATGCCAACAGTACTACTAGTAGTACTTACTAGCAGTTACTTAGTAGTACCCTTCACTGATAGCTTGCAGTAGACATCCCAGTTTTCACAATGCATTAGTAGTACCACCACCTACTAGTAGTAGTCTTGAGCATAGGGAATAACACGGGTGCGAGTTACTGCCGTGCCACCGTCATATTAATGTATAAGTATACTTCACTTACTTACTTCTGCGTGGCAGGTATCTATTTTGTTTTTTTTTTGGACAAGCCATAATATTATGTAGCAACCGGCTAACCTAGTAGTCCTACATAAACGCTAAGGCTACCGGTGCGCTTGCGCACACCCCACAGGTGTGTGGGGTAGTGTGCTCCATGAGCTGTCTAGGTGACCCAGTTCGAAGGTAGGTGGTGGTATGTAGGGTAGGAGGACGGGGTCCAAGTGTTGTACACGCGGGAGCGTAACGCGGTGTGGCGGGGTCAGGTATCTACCTGATATGGTAAGTCGGCGACGGCCCGTTCATTTTTTCGTCTGCCGTCGCCTCGCTTTCTCCCTCAGGCCTCAGGCTCCGAGTCACCGTCGCCTCCCTCTCGCTGCCATTGAGTCCCTCCCTTTCCCTCACCGTCACCGCCGCCCTCCATTTCCCTAGGAATTCCCTAGTACATACTGATCGACATCGGTGATGGAATTTCGCTGTTGGTGTCAGGACGCCAGACCTACAATTCGATATGCTATCAATCAGACTATCCGGCGTCACATGCCTCGGATCCCGATCGACACAACCAGCGGTCTGCATGACAGAAAACGACAAGTCGAAGCCTTCGAAGCCCCGCCAATCTACCATGACTTCGAGACTACGCACGTGTTTGCAGCACGGTGAAGGTGTTGACTGTGCATCCATGACCTGCTCCTTTCCCAAACAATGGCTTCAGTGAGTCGTCAATTGGGTCATTCTGTAACCTTCGATCTAAATTTCACCATAGCAAATGGCCTACATAGTTTGATTGATATCATACGTTTACAATCAGTGTCTTCTGATGCTCGAAGTAGTCGCGAGATCCTCTCCTTCCAGAGTACTACCCATTCTGCGTGTCAGCGTAATCTTCGCTCTCAAGATTGCTATCCAATTCACCTCTTGAACTATATGTCCTCCGACTCAGTCATCAAAGCACCGAAGTCACCCAAGTAAAGTAAGGAGAAAACAAACAATATTTCAAACTTGCCACTGATAATGGTGATGCAGTACTTTCTCCAACGGAATGCTACAAAGCATCAATGAGCTTGCTGACACTGTGGAAAAAAAACACGACCATGATCATGGCCAATCGTACCTTCAAAGATCCCCTTCAGCAGCGAATAATTCTCAGTTGGGTGTTCAGGTATTGGCATCCGTAGGTGGTATCTTGAACGAGTATGTTTGACGTCTTTCATTTTTCCGGAATTGGTCCTTACTCCGCGTTTGTAGATACCCGCGCCTCGTCACTTTGGTTACAAACCTTTCCCTCTGATTTGATCAGTGGATTGCGGAGATCTGCTCCTCTCCGCAAACATTCGATAACCCGTCTCAAAGTGTCGCTGGGCCGGTTCGGGACCTCCTGATCAACGAACTCAAGGAAAGAGTCAAGCGTCTAGAATCTATCGTCAATCGTGAAGTCGGAAAAGAAACCCGTTCAGGCTCTCGCAAGAATGCTTTAGGATATCTAAACAATGCATCCAATGAGAATCTTGTCGCTGCGTTGCGTAGCAATTACGACCCTCCGGGTGACCTGCATCTGGATGGTCCGCGACACGACATCAATTTTGTGGACATACAGCCATGCATTGCCACTTGCGACACTGTCTTTCAGAATTCTCAAAGCCATTCAACCGTTCCTCGAGGCACTCAAAACGGAACCGGAAAATTCCCTTTTTGCGTGACCTCTTGCTTAGACCCCCGGATTACACATTCTTCGCGGACCACGCGCTCGACTACATACTATACCGCATCCTCGATGCGGGCATCACGAACTACATCGTTCGCTTGGGTTCTCGCGCGTCCGACGAGCGAATCGGCCAGTACTCTAATGAAACGCGCGAGATGGCCGCTGGACAGTCTCGTCTCAGTCCCAGCTCCTCCGCCAAGTACCGCGTGTCCAAGAACCATAGGGACGGAGATCTGCGACTTGATGAAACACCTTCACGACGCCGACCTCGACTCTTCGGAGATTAGCAAGCATCTATCCATGCGGAACATCACGCTATGATGGCTGAGCCGCCTCACTGGCAGTGGCTCGCTGTCGTCAAGGGACTGTCGAATGATGAATCAGAGTCTGGAAAAATGTGGCAGAGGCAAGGTCGAAGGGGACAAGTGATCGAAGAGACTTCAATCTATGCGTTCTGGAAGATCGCCAGGAGAGTTTTCGGAAACGATCACCAGGTCGGCTGATCCACGGACGTTCGCCCTACCTGAACCCGAGCCTGGCTCGTCGACGCGTCCTAATCCGTTCGAGATCCTGTCGAGAGAGACGGCGGGGGGAAATGTTAATGAGGACTCTTCGGAGGAGACCAAGGTGGAGGGGTCGGATGATGAGCGGCTCGAGGTGGAGCCCGAGAAGATGTGGATGACCACTAATTTCTCTGACAAGTGGGATACGAATGTCGATTCTTTGGTGACGCAGAATGCCCTGGCTTCGATATTGGGGCCATCTACGTCTGCATCTGCCAGCAGTGCTCCAACGGAAGTCTCGGATCCACTTGTCGATGAGCTACAGACGGAGGATCCTTTTTCTTAGCCATCTCTTGTGAACGACGCCTTCGGGTTTCTCGCGGCCCTCGGAGAGGACAATGGCCCGACAGTACCTTTCAGAAATTGACCCTTGGAAGAACTGCTGGGAAATGAGTTACTACGAGCGAAGGATCATGCATGCGTTCTGGATTGAGCGGGCGTTTCTGCCCTCGCGTTACCGAGCAAGCTATTTGTTCTAGCCAGGTTTCATCACCTACAAACAGCAAATTACAGCATTTCTGGTACTTCGTCCGTTCTCTTGGATTTCGATGGACGTGGACTGATACGTGAGTTAATAATCACAATGTTCACTTGGTATCGTGGCTCATCGCTCACGGTCGTGTATCTTTGAGGCGTCTGCCAGTGGTCAACGTCCCAGCTCCTTCTGGCAATCGTTTCTGGAGAAGCAACGGACGACAGGCATACCTGCGCAGCAGATGCAGCTACAACGCACGCGAGAAGCTTTATCCAGCTTCAACTTGAAGGCGTCGCACGACATTGACTGAAGACATCGCGCATTCGCTGCTCGGCATCTTATATTACCGTTACAATTACTTATGGCGAAGGCGATCGCGCTGTCGGTCGATGCTCCAATACGTCCTTACAAGATCGGGTAATTTCATCATTCTCGCATGGACGGGTCGTGCAGGTAGCTACAACAGCTGCCAATCTGTCGACCTCGCTCAGGCTGTCCACAGTCAATGATTACTATCCCACCACAAATCTGGCGACCCATTAAGTCGGTCGAGATGCATGACATTGTCTCGGCATTGTATTGACATTGCCCAACCTCTCCACCGCTGTAGCGTTACACGATCAACTTATGTCATTCCCCTCACTTACTCTTGCTGCAAGGTCGACTTTAACCCTGCCATCACATTTCGCAATGCAACCAAACATGACGACGACATTTTCTGGTGGCACTGTGACCACCACCAGAATAGCTGGTCTCAAGCCGTTGTTGATGTATCTTGTAAGTCGACTCCCTCATAACCGATAACTCTTCGGAGCAGGTGATTTTATTCACTTGCCTTTGGGGTCATTCTGACATCTGAAGGTAATAAAGAATTTTGATTAACAAGGTTGGTATGCTTGGTGATATCTATTAGACATTATATCATACTTGGTCATGTCTGAAAATGTCAGTATTTCACATGTGAGTAATGCATGATCATTTGTTGATAATTGAATGCTCATGAACCATCAGTGTGATGTTGATTCATCATTATATGATGATGCATTATTTCTCTTTATCTGAGTGATATAGAATTATAAATGAATGATCATCTTCATCACTCATCTGAAGGATGAATATATATCTGATAGTATAGGTCATAAACCATCAGAGTGCCAGTGGTGTTGGTTGATTATTATATGGTAATGTATTATCTTTCATTATCTGGATGATATAGAATCATCAACAAATAGTCATTCACTGCCCATCAGCCTCCTTAATGATGAATACATATCAGTATAGATTATATGCCTTCAGTATCAATATGATTTTTAGGTGATTATAAATAATTATTATTTCCATGGCATAATGATGAATATTTATCAAGACTATCCGGTTATATCAGCTCTTTACCATTCACCTGGTTCATCAGATATCCTAATGGTGAATACATATAAGGAAAGATTATATGGCTTTAGTATGAATGTGAATTTTCAGTGATTGTAAATGATTATGATTGCCATGGAATAATGATGGATATTTATCAGAACCATCTGGTTATATCAGCTCTTCACCATCCCCTGATTCAGATGAGATCTCTAGCTCAACAGCTATCAGAATGATATAAGTTAATCAACTTATGATAATTATTTAACTGAAAGATGAAGACTCATCAATATATCATTTTGTATGATCATTTCCTGATCACTATGTGTCATGAAGATAAGTATTTGTCAATATAGATCACAAATTTTCAAAGTGCAGATAGTATTTCATTGCTTACAACTGATTACCATTTCTATATCATAATTAGATGAAATCATCTGAACTATCTGGTTATATCAGTTCTTCACAGTTGATAATGGAAAATTTTGATTGAGAGAGTTGGTATGCTTGAGAATACTCAAGCCAGACATTTAACATCTGATCAAACTTGGTCATGGCATGTCAGTATTTCACATATGAATCATGCATGATCATATAATGATATTGAATGCTCATGAACAATCAATGTGGTGTTGGTGGATCATTACATGATAATTCATTACCTTTAACTATCTGAATGATATAGAATTATCAACAAATGGTCATTCACTGGTCAGTATAGATTATATGCATTCAGTATGAGAATGAGTGATTAGTGATTATAAATGCTTATTATTTCCATGGCATAATGATAGGTATTTATCAGAACAATCTGGTTATATCGGCTCTTCACCATTCCCCTGATGCGACGAGCAAGTCGATCTAAACGATCTAATGAGAAGGCTCCAGCACCT